>NJDD01006931.1:71967-89298 GCA_002245505.1 Calephelis nemesis
GGGGGTCAAAAAATGCTAAAAATAACCTTAGGTGATTAATGGACGGCCCCCTACTATCCGGATTTGAACACGACACTCTCATTAATTGCGGTTGGAATAGGAAAAGGGGTCGGTTCTTACCCAAATTACTGCACAGCACGTATTTATATAATGAGGCCTGGCATATGCAATTGTAATTCCTTTACGGAATTCTGTTTCAAAATTTCTTAACAAAATGGCGCCCCCTGCAAATCTACTTAAATTCAGTAAGGGAAAAAATTACGTGCGGGGCAGTTCCACAAATTTATTTGGATTTTTTGCGTTTGAATTTTTTTCAAAACGTAATTCCGTAACAAAATTCCGAACGTATGTGGCGGTCTTTCAGCTATGATCGTCTCTTACGATCCACCAGGCAGAGTGGCCGATGACTTGTTTTGACTGGGGACCTAGACCAACCAAGAGGATTAGACTAGATTACTGAGACTATAGACATGGCTAAAATGAGTAGTAATGACATGGTAGAAATGAGGCTAACTGGCCAATACCGAAGCTCCGAAAAGTACATTCGGATTTTTTTTACGGAATTACGTTTCGAAAAATTTACGAACCCATACAAATATATGGAGATACCACATAGGTGTTATCTACATTCAATTTTTCTTCTTACGGAATTTGAGTGAATTTTTATGAGCGAAATTTTTTTTTCGAAGTTCGAAACGAAATTCCGTAAAGGATTTCTGAATGTATGTAGCCGAACCACTAATGAAAATGCCATTTTTCTTTTAAAATTGAATATTTCGATCATTTTAACAATTCTGAACATTTCATTTAATATCTTTTATAAATTAGTATCCACAAAAAGAATAAGTGTAATTGTCAAAATGATTAGGAAACAAAAATTTTCAAACAAACAAAACAAAACAAACAAAACAAATAGCCAAACATAACACCTATTCAAAACTATTGTAATAGATGTTTAAAAAAGACTTTTATGACAAAAAAAGACAATTCTAAATGATTTACACAAAGTTTATACAAACTTTAGCTCTGTGTGATCATTTGTTTTTAATGCAGTAGGTAGGTACTTCAGATACTTCCTAAATAACTATTACTAGATACTATTCGAAACATAAATATGTAATTTATGAGTCATTGGGTATTTCCAAATGAATAAGTGTGTTTTAAAGAAATTTGTCAGATAGAATGGTAGTTAGGAACAAAAATAATATAGTAAACGTGATAAAGTCACTTTAGATATGTTATAGTCGAGGCCTATCTTTACGGCCTCAGTTTGGCAATGCACCATTTACCACCTTTAGTGTCTCTAGGCGGCGTAAATTTTGTTACCATCAGGAAATCAGTCTACTTGTTTGCCTTTCAATATCATAAAAAAAACTATTTTACCACCAATCTACATTTTAAACTACCTAAGTACCTATTTAAATATGTTTCGTTTAGGGCCGCTTGCACGTTCGTGGTTCGTCAAATATAAAGTGATTTAACTCAAGATAGAAGCTAACTTAGAGTTTAATAGTCAGCCCAGAAACTTGCAAGTCACCCCTAAGGGCCACTTGCACTTACCTGGGTTAAGCATTTGACTTAAATTTAGGGTTTAATTGCTTTATATTTGACAGTTTAACTCGCTACTGAATTTAACTCAGGAATGTGCAAGCAGTCTGTTTAATATTAACCCTTATTTTTAACTCGATAAACTAATTTTGATGATCAATTTTTTATTAGTATCTAAGCAGGTGCTTTCGTTTATTTTATTTACTTAGATAACATATTAATGAAGTGTCACTTCAGTGTTTATAGTTAAATTGTGATTAAATTATGAAATAAAAACACAAAAAGCTGTTTAACAATACCTATTTACAAATTGTAAAATTATAAGACATCTCAGTCTGCGTATTGAAGATATTCTTAAAAAATACACTTTGACCTCTAGGCTCGCCACATATAATTGGAATATTGTTACAAAATTCACTTTATAAAAAAAATTATGAACGCAACAAATAAAAAAAAATCTATGAACTTGCCACACGCACTAGGAATTTTTACTAGTCTGAAGTTAGCTGAAATTTGAAAGTAAAAATATTCAACATGTCATTTTGATTCGAATAAAAACGTGATTAGAAATAAAGAAAAGGAAACCAGATTTTAATTAAATGAACTAAATATGCTTGTAAGTATATTTTCTTTTTGACTTACCAATCAAAATTTATACTCAAAAAACATTTTCACCACGAGATTCTGATAATTTAAATTATCTCAGGAATATTTCGAAGTATGCATTTCTTGATTGCATTATTATCTACTGGTGCCTATCTTTATTTTTTCGATTTTCGAAAAAAATAATAATTTGTCATATCTCTTAAAAAAACGAAAATTTTTAAAAATGAAAAAAGGCGTTTGTTTAATTTTTAATTATTTAATGGCGCCTATATTTTTTTTTAATTTTTTAATTTTTTTTAAAAAATAATTAATTAAATTAATTTTTCATTTTTTTTTTATAATAATGCAATCAAGAAATGCATACTCCGAAATATTCCTGAGATAATTTAAATTATCAGAATCTCGTGGTGAAAATGTTTTTTGAGTATAAATTTTGAGTGGTAAGTCAAAAAGAAAATATACTCACAAGCATATTTAGTTCATTTAATTAAAATCTGGTTTCCTTTTCTTTATTTCTAGTCACGTTTTTATTCGAATCAAAATGACATGTTGAATATTTTTACTTTCAAATTTCAGCTAACTTCAGACTAGTGAATTTTTCCGTACGGAATTCGAGTGGATTTGTAAGGGGTGACATTTCGTTTCCCAATTCCTTTATATAGAGTCCAGTTTCGACATTTCCAAACGAAATTTTCGTCCATACACCTAAGTCTTCTCAAATTCCGTATGCAAAAATCCGAATATACAGGTATAGGTCTATGTGGTAGCTCCACAGATTTGTATGGGCTCGCTAGGTTCGATTTTTTTTCGAAACAGAATAATTTCAAAGTTCCGAATGTTACCTACATTGTTATGTCGTAGGTATGTACCTATGTCGCGGACCGCAACAATATTTTACAGAGCTACCTATTTTGTTTCGAATATTACCATATCACGAAAAACAACAGGATTAATTTGGGTAGGTAGGTATATCGCGTTTTTTACTAATTGAAGGGTAGGCTTATTAATCAACTCTAAACCAGGTAGCCATGTTATTAAACTCTAAACCAAATTTTATAAAAAAAATAGATATGAAAGTGGAAGTACTTAGGTAGGTACAAAGAGTATATTATAAATACTACGTAGTAAGAGGCGGGACTTCCATAGATGCATAGCAAACTCGAATTTTGTATGAAGTTTACCATGTTACTTGACAGACACATGGTGAAAAGGTATAACCCTTCAGATATAAGGCAACATAGTGTCATATGATTTAGGCGAATAAAAAACATAGCAAACTTATATTTTTTTATTTTTTTTATATGAAAGTTGCGCCAAACTGGGTAGGTAGGTAAACAATTTCGTGTCGTCAAAGCTATAAAGGTAATTTATTTCAAAAATGAATTACATATTAACTGCATTTTTAATATTCGTTTGTCCACATGGGACAGGCTAAGATCTTAAAGGCCATGCTGCCTTTTTACTTGTCAGTTGTTATTTTTTAAATTCAAGGAATTTAACAAGTAATAAAGTATGCATCACATTATAAGCAAACATAATTTATTGCAAAATTGAAAATTATTCAAAAGATAACGTGGATCTTCCATAGATTAATAAGAGTTGCAATGCAGAACTAGAAAATTTAGTTAAATAATTACGAAACATGATTAGGTATTAAATGACATAAAACGCCCACATTTGCCTGCATTTGACATTTGCATGCCTGCCATTCAAATATGCACCTACTTTTATTAATAACTTTGAAACTATTGAGAAAACTTACTCCCGGACATAAAATTAACGTACTTAGTTCAAAATAGGTACCTACATAATGTACAAACAGCATCACTACTGTATAAGCTTATAAAACGTGCATGTACGTCGGTAGGTTTGCATCAATCTTACATCATAAAGAGTAGGTACCAAAGTTTAATTCTAGTGAAATAACTCCGTATGTTATTTTTATACTTACCTAATACCTATATTGAATAGAATGGAAATATTATTAAGCAGGTATTCTGCGTCGATGTAATAGTGTCTAGCCAAGGGCAAGACGGAATTAAAACGTTTGTCGGTACTTAAAACACGTAATGTCGCACCTTGCAGCAAACGTAAATACCGATTGGATATACCAAGCAAGTAAAGATATATAAAAAGCTATTAAGTCATAAAATATTTGCTAGGAATATGATAAGTCTATACTAAAATGATTAGGTATTATAAACATTGCCAACATACCGTTTAAAGTGTTCTCTTATTCGATCTTCACGAATGTTATCGGGTAAATTTCCAACCCACAGGTGCCGAGTCTCTCTAACCATCTTGCTTCAAACTCCACATTAGGAATCATTTACCCGTTCGTGTCACTACGTGGCAAAAATCAATTTTGCACACCACGGTGCTGTACACATTTTGCTAAAATCACTTTTTAAGACACTATTGACATCTTATTGATGACACAAACTTCACTACTTAATTTATACAACACTATCTTTCACCTCACGACATTCGAAATTTATTCACAGGATATACACTACATACACCTCACTATAAACATTGAACTCACTACGTAAATCGTAATAGACGCGAGCGTACACTTCGCAGCTCTCGAATTGACAGTGAAGCCAGCTTCGACGCGAGTTTGCCGATAAGCCCCGCCTTCTGACCGCTGCCGCGCAAAGTGGAGTAGAGTGGATATGAATAAAAACAATATTACCCCACATTATTGAATAAATACAATTGTTTTTCTTATTCCAAAATTACACATTGCCTTTTTAGTAACAAAATGTAGTGAAATAAACACAATTTATTCAGTTAACTTTCTCAGGTTTTTTGGAAGAGCCTAATCTCTTGTAATATCATGGAGAAAATAAGCAGTTTTCTTAATGTAGTAATAAAATCTATGCAACAAATAAAATATTGTTCTAATTTAGAAAGATTAAATATATATGTATTTAGCATAAAAAGTAGAGGTGAATGGGAAATGTTAGTGATCCGCGGGCCAGCTTACCCCGAATGTTATGCATCCTTTTCATATTAAACTATCTTTCTCTCTGTCTAACACACGTCTATCGAAGCAGGGGTTGCAGTATTCAAGAATTTGCTTTTTAATGAGCAAATAATTTTATTTTGTAGTGTATTTTATGTGACGTGTCGCTGATAGTGTTTTGTCACGATACCACAAAGCAAACCAATAACTAACATCATAGAAATAATAAAAATAACCTATACCTACGTTGTTGACTGGAATTGTCAATCAAATTGTTATTCATAGATAAGTACGCTTCAAGTACTTCATTCCTTTGAGCACTTTTATGAGTTACAACAAAAATTGGTATAAGCTTAAAATAATAGGTACCCTATGTATTGTAAAGAACATCACAACGATGTTACCAGGGGGGTTACCATAAGCTCTTAAAACAGTTTTATTTCAATAATACTAAATGTCATCGGAGAAAGACAACCTTATGCGTATGCCATAAAGTTGCTTATAAAACCGAACATTTCAAGATCAAGATGTAAATAATACTGCTATAAGCGTTCATGGCCCACCTGGTGTTGATAAAATTGCCAACAATCGATGCAATTGATGGTAGGAGCGGCAAAACATCATTTTGCGTCATATATATTTTAATATCAGTAATTTCTTTCCAGCATAGGTATGTGTGGAATTTTTTTAGCCTTCCAATATCAGTTTTTTTCAGTTTATTTCTCTTGGTGATCTCGATAATCACTTATCGTCTTCCACTGTTCTGAATATGATCATTATGCTTAATGTCATAGGTATAATATTTAAATTTATTGCAGAAATTAAAATTTTGATCCTCTATCTATAGATGAAACTTGCAAATATTTGTTAACCTGATTTAAAAAGATGCTGGTGTTGATTGATGGTTTGAGCCGTGATATGATTTTACCAATTGCGTCTCAAAAACGTCTCACACAAATGGTAAATTTTGCAAATTGTAAATTTTACGTCTTAATGGTGATATTTCTTGATTTGGAATGTTTACTTCCCCAGTGTGCTATTCTTTCTGCTTCGTTATTCTCGTCCTTTATTAGTTTTATAATTTCATTTATGATTTTTTCTTTGTAGGTACCATTTGAATGCTGACGATTTTATTGGAATGTAATTGATTTAAATGATGCCATAAATTTACTAAATACAAATCTTCAAAGTATTTTTGAACTATTCTACTATTATACTAGTATTTTTGAACCCAGTTACGTGTCAAACTGTTGTTTTTGGAAGTGCTACGCGTCTGACAACTATTTCTTGGAATTCAAGTTATCCATTGCTCTTGTCAAAGAGTATTTATATTCTTTGACTAGGTGGTAGAGTAGGTGGTAGGGTAGGTGGTAGGTATTTCTGACTAGGTGGTAGAGTTTAGCAGCGACTCGCCCGGATTGGTACCACCGCCTTACCTATTCCTACTGCCATAACGTCATGACGTGTTCCGGTTCAGAGGGTAAACTTACTTTTGCTCGAGGCCTAGCATCCCGGCTTCAGGTTGACAACGCACCATTACCACGTTTGGTGTCTCTAGACGGCGTGTATTTCTTAACATAAGGAAATCCGTCTGCTTGTTTGCCTTCCAATATCATAAATAAATAAATAAAATCGTTGATCCAATGTTATTTAACAACATCGTGATTCTTTTTCAGTCCTTTGTTAAAAGTCTTCGTTTCCATATTGATGCTCCTCTATCCTATAGTATTGTTGTACGTTCATTATCGATAAAAAAAAATAAAACTACAATATCTATTACAGTAACTAGTTAAAATGAAATTGATGTCTGAACAAAATTATATTATATTATATACCTATATTAATATCGAATACTTACCCATATTTCTTTGCTGTTCGTGAATAATTCCTTTGTTAGGAGGAAAACAAATCAGATAATGAAATATAACTTCTTTCATTTGGTCATAATAGGTAGTATGTCTTAAAATATGTTTTCAGATACCGACAGTGGGTTAAAGTGTAGGACTATAATGTTAATATTAGTTCCAAAAGAAAAAGTGCATACAATCCGAAAGCAAAGTTTTTTTATATGAAACAAAGTCAGCAGAAGAAGTCTGCAATGCCGTCATTAAATTTGGGTCCAAATCTGATTTCTGATGAATTATTGTAATTTACATGTAATATTCATGCCTACACAATACACATACAACAGCCGACACAGTTTTTGACGAATGATAGACAAAGATTAATATCACAGCTATTAATACCGGGACCTAGTTACGTGGGTAATATTATTAATGTAGAATTTACTTGATAACAATAGTTATGAATTTATAATTTTCTTATTTATTTCTTATTGTAACTATTTATATGGTCCAGGGACCTATAAACGAAATTTCCCCACTTAGAAAAAGTTAAAGAAATTTGTATTTCTATTGTAGTATTGACATTGAAAAGAACATAAGTTCGTTTTAAGAAAATTTGTTATACAATTATACTCTATAAATATAATGTACGAAAACAATCTTGCCGTGCATGTATATATTATTTTGTGGCCAATGTTAAAACGTTTAGGAATAAAATACGCGATCACATATATAAAAACTAAATTATCTATTTTAAAAAGTGCTATTAGAAGATCGCAGAAAACAAGGCTGATATAAATTCTCGAGATGTATTGCTTCACATACTAATTAAAATATATAATTTGTAAACATAGTCAAGCTGGACAACCCGTTGAACTTTATTACTCAGATCTTCTCAATGAGAGGCTGTGTTATGATTCGGTCATTCATTTTAGAAACGAATCACAATTAAAAACTGTACGATGTAAGTATATATAATATTGTATTCTTATTCGATTGCACAAATAAAAGCAGAGTCGAGAGGATAGCTTATTTTGGAAAAAAAACCTTTTAAGAATGAAAAATACAACTGAAATAATAAAAAAATGTATATTGTTTTTAGAAATGTCTTGATCAATTGAATTATTCGTTGATATCTCTTTATTTCTTTTTATATATAGGTATGAAATATTCATGGTTAAATCCCTTTCTGTCAACACATTCGTCCAACGTTATCCAATCTAGTATACGTTGGATTCAAATTTACACACTAATCCGATCTAATGCAGATAAAATAAATTTACAAGAGCGTCAATGATATACCAGCAGCACTAATGGCATAATTTTATTTATATGGATAAAAATGAACACACGGCTGAGCAGCACTATTATAGCTGTGCTCGTGACCATAGGTGAGAACTGAGATTGCTATTTATGTCAAAACTGACGTTTGCTTAACATTTAGTTCAGTCTGGCGCAACTTTTCTTTTCTTTCTTTAGGTTTTGGCCTTCACGTTAGTATTTAGCCATTAATCAAGTAGAAATTTGCATCGGATTTTATATCAATTTCAATTAATTATAATTAGTCATCAGTCATAAGTCGTCAGGAAGTCATGTCAGGCTCTTGGGTAAAGTGGTCCTGGCGCACAACTACATGCAAAAATTAGATGAAATTTTTTATGTTTTATTTATTAGTTACATATGATGAGTTAAACAAATCATGAACTAAATATAAATACAAAGTGGTTGAAAAAATAATTAATATACAATTATCTTGTCAGTCAGAAATAGTCGATGTATTAGTGTATACGTGTACACAGGCTACTGCGCGTGCGCTAGTCTGGTTCTCCATAGCTATAGATAAACTATTATCATTAGCATGTCGGTGACGCGAACCGAGGATTTAACCCTCTACCAAAACGCTCAACGCGCCTAAAGAAGTTTTCACTTCAACAAAAAGTTTGCTATGTTTTTGACGTCTACTTCATTCTATGGTCCTAGCTCTTAAAACGTAGTAATTATACTATCTTTGTTTGCTGTTAGTGCATATATTGGTTGTTCCTATTATCATAGATTAGAGTATCTGAAAAAGCATGAAAATGGTGAATACTAATTACTAGATACGTAATAAAAGACGAATCTTCGATTAAGAGCAAGACTTTATGTCAACCAAGTACGAAATAATAATATACTTGCGCATACATGGACTTGTACAAACACACGTATTTCGGAGATCACAAAACAAACAGCTCAAACATGTTTAGGTACACGAATATAATTTTACTGAAATTTGTAAAAGCGTGCGTACATACAGGTACTAAAACACCAACAAAACTTTATTACTTTTGAAAGTGTGTCTTCTTTTGTTATGGATGATGTAATCGCATCAGCTAGCTAAAGACGGACAAACATACAAACACAAATACTTTCAAATTCATTGAATACATATTTATAATCAAAATCTTACTTAATTCTGAACTATCGATGCCATCTATGTTATTAGGTGAATATTTTGTCACTGCCGGAGTGCATTCGTTTTTTTAAGATATTGGAATGCAAACACGGATTTCCTTGTGGTTAGAAATTCACGTCGCCAAGAAACACCAAAGGTGGTAGTGGTGCTTTGCCAACCTGACGCCGGGGTGTTAGACCTCAAACAAAAGTAAGTATACTGGCTACCTTATCCTCCAACCGGAACACGTTAACGACAAGCACTGAAGTTATGGTGGCTATTCATTTTAAGTTAAAACAAATAGCGTTGTTAAGGTATTTAAACGTATCTATCTCTTACTCTGTTTTGAGTCGCATCGAATGTGCTTTTAAATTGCAGCAAATATTTCGCAACACTAGGAGACACAAAAGAGCTAAACAACACGGCTGTATTTTATATTATATTAATTTCACTTGTATTATGGGTAGGTTCTAGTTTGCAAAGCTATGTTTAACTAAAGTAACTTTTTTAGTTTCCCCATTTTTTTTACAAAAAATCATAACGAATGTGGAGAAAACAAAGGGTCGGTAGAAATCGGGACAGTTGGCACTCGATATTCTAAATGTCGAAATACCTTTAGACTTCCCTATTTACTAATAAAACTTACGTGCTCGTTGTTTATGTGTGTCACTTAATTTTTTGTTGGCAAAAGTGAAGTAAAAAAGGGTACGGGTATAATGTCATTTATATGTATATTTTTATTTTATTTTTTATGTTTACATAAACGTATGTCAAACGGATGTCATTTGCGCTTGTAGTAGTCTACATTGATTTAAAATATCGTGTCCGTCTATGTATACTTTCTTAGAGGGCACTTTTTGTGTATATTGCATTGACCTGTAAGTATAAGGATATGAAAGATCTACAAAAAAACCTGCCATTAAAACGGAACATGGCTGCCGTTCTGCCATTTAGCATGGCTATTTAGAAAAAAAATGTGTATTGGTATCGATACAATATGATCTATTAATCCTTTAAAAGTCAACATTTTTTCTTTCAAAAATTAAATTTCTGATAGGTTAGCATAATTGAAAAAATCCACATTTTTTATTTTAATAAAGAAACTGAGATAATTAGAAACAGTGGCGGATATGTTTCTTTGTCTTATAATGTTCCTCTAAGACGTATGAAACGCTTTAAAGCATAAATAATAAAATTGATGGTTGAATACCCTATGCTCGACAAAATATTCCACACATTTTTCAACTTATAAATTTTGTACTTCAGAAATTACAGACAAAACAATTCAATTCCGATTCCTAAACTCAAATATCGACAAATGTATTAGTACATCACTATAAATTTGAAACTAAATCCTATTAATATTATAAATGCGAAAGTTTGTATGTATGGATGTATGGATGTTTGTTACTCTTTCACGCAAAAACTACCAAGCCGATTACGATGAAATTTGGTATGTAGGTAGCTGAAGACCCAGAATAACATATAGGCTACTTTTTATCCCAGAGTTCCAGCGGGATTGGGACTTACGCGGGTGAAACCGCGGGGCGCAGCTAGTGTAACATATATGGCAAGCATGAGGACTGGTAAGACGTCACTTTAAATCAATGCTTTAAATTCATGCGAAAATGAGCATTGACAAAAGTATCGTTATTTCTTTTGGCATATTACGTAAAATCAAGATTTGTTAAAAAGAGATAAAGAGGTGTTGCTTATTTATATATCGATTCCTATGGTATTTATATAACTAATTTTGCCACAAAACATTGGTGCAATTCTTTATAATATTAATTCGCGTTTTCCGCTAAAAAGACTCCCTTTGTCGCATTAACACGCGTTTGACTCGATTTGAGAGCGATTCCCTTACTGCCACAGCCTGCATTGGCATACTCGGCGTTGACATTTCGAGTGATGTTTAATTTCGTGGTCATCTGGAGGAACAGGTTAAAATAGCCTCGAAAAAACTTGGTGTGCTCAGAAAAGCGAGACAGTATTTTAAGCCGACCCATCGCTTACAACTATATAAAGCGCAAATTCTGCCTTATATGGAGTACTGTTCTCAACTCCGGGCAGGGGCTCCACAGTACCTACCAGCTCCTTCCGTTTGACCGCATTCAACGTATAGCAACTCGAATTGTCAATGACCGGGCGATTACCAATCGGCTTAACTCTTTGGCGTTGCGTAGAGATATTGGGTCACACAGTGTTCTCTACCGCATCTATCACGGGAAATGTTCTAAGGAGTTGTTTGGTTTAATTCCAGCCGCTGATTTCCGCCTTCGGACATCGCGTCAGAGCTTAGGTATCATACCCATCAACTTGATGCGTAGCGATCAACAACTGTACGATTCCGAAGACATTTTTTACCCCGCATAACACCTTTGTGGAATCAGTTACCGAGGGCGGTATTCCCAAACGATTATGACTTAGGAACCTTCAAGAAAAGAGCGTACTCTTTCCTTAAAAGTCAGCAATGCATCTGTGATACTCCTGGTGTTGCGGATGTCCGTAGGCGAAGGTTATCACTTTCCATCAGGTGATCCACTTGCTCGTTTGTCTCCCCGTATCTCCCTTTTGTACCTGTATTTATTATATGACCGTAATATTTTACCGCTGTTATTTTTGGTGAACAATCTATGACAATTGAATTTTGGTCATATCGAAAGACAAAGTCGACTCAGTTTTTTCGTAATTATTATAAGTGAAGTATTCCTAAAGAAATTAATAAATCGAGTGTTTTTATATTATGCGACTTGTTTGAATAATTATTTTGTAAAATAGGGCAATGACATAAGTAATTTACAAATTAGTAATTATTATACTTGACTACTACCAAATGCACACGTCCAAGGAATATAATACTCTTTAACAAGAGCTCACGTCCATGCCAATAACAAAAACATGACAATTAAATATAGACTTTGAAGTTTGAACTTACATCCCTTGTCAAAATTCCGGTGCAAAATTCACATTGAGATGGAGTTTTGGCGCCATCGTGAATGAAGGTGGTCGTAATTTCTTCATAATTATTGAATTGGTTAATTTAGGTGGGCATTAGATTAATTTTGTTCAGTGAAAGTGCACAAATGAAGTAATCATGAAGAAACTAGTGTATCGTGTATTTCCTCGCTGCCGCCAAATCTCAATAGACGAGCTTGTGCAAAGTGACCACCGCTTTACTCAAGACCACTTTGTAAATAGTGACTAATGACTGAAATAAGGACTTAATTAATACCGAAGACATGGCAGATTGGCCTAAAAATCGCCGTAGCCGGTCCCAGAAAGGGACAAATTAACTACTAACCATCCTGTTCCTGTTTCTCGTAAAGAAGTATTTTCGCGCTTCACACATACAAACGATTGCATTGGATTTACTACTATAGGCTGCACTACCAAAAATTATTTTTTATACAAGTGTTATTAAAATATTGTTATTTTTAATATTATATTCGTTATATTTTAATAAATAGCTTATCATTCAACTATTTAGGTAATTCCTGATTTTTCATATTATTTATTTGACATATATGGTCACACAGATCTGCCAGTTTGTTTGAAATCCGAAGCCGCCATTATTATAAATACCTACGTAGTGAGTGATTCGTAATGATATTTTGTGTTAATTGAGTTGTGATTTTGCCACATCATTCCAAGTTAAAGATTACGGTGATTTTACTGGTCTAAAGTGTTTATATTTTTTACAAAGGACGTTCGAAGTATTATAATATCATATAATAAACTTTTTAGGTTACCTTGCTATTGATTTTTAGGAAATGGTGAAATCGGTGAATTTTGTTTAAAATGTCCGTAAACGATCATACTTGAATGCCAAATGAAGACATGAATGTGATTTCATTGATTTCTCCTGCTGTTTTCTTGCATTTGAATCAGACACAAAAAAAACTGTTGATGAAATGTAAAAAAATTAAGAATTAAATTGTTAAAACAATTTCTGTTTTACTTATGTTTTCTATGCATGACATAATTGCCTTACTTGATAAGAAATTGAATTGCACCTAAAATTTCTACTTATTGTTATGTTATTGTACCCTTTGCGTTTATAAGTGTTTTTTGTAAGTTGAATAAACGATATATTGTGTTTTTTAAATTTTTAGTGGCAAATTATTGAAGTTATACTCCTTTTGGCGCGTTAGGAAAAAATGATGAGTAGAGTATTGTAGTCTTTGATGATGAGGGTAAATATTTACGATGCGCGCGCACACCGTCACGAAAAACCGACAATATGAAGTTAGCTATAGATAACATTTTAGTTTTCCAAAAAAAGGTGACAACAAAGTAAAAGTAAGGACATCTACGTATGTTTGCTTGAGAACTGAGAACTGTATTCACAATATTTCTTTATTTCTATGGTTAGTGTCATTTTGTCTACAAATGTAAAATATGGCAAAAGCTAAAATTTTTAAAAAGATTTTTATCTTATTACGCCGAAGAAGTATAACTTCTAACGCGTGTACATAAGTACACGCACAATTATTTTTTTTTATCAAGAAATTAAAAAGTAACTAAGTACTAAATATAAAAAAAAACCGTTCCTAGTAGTTTTTGTTTGCTATACCTACGGGGCGCCACTGTCTCGTATTGTATTTTTTTTATATGCAGTTACAATAATTCTTCTCTGTGAGTAATATTATTCTACTAACTAACTCACAATGAGAGTTTTGGCGTCACCGAGAGAAAAAATGGTCGAAGTTTTTTCATAATTATTGAATTTCGTGTTGATATTGAGTGAAATTAGTCAATTTTGTTGGCATTTTCTATAATTTTGTTCAGTAAAAGTGCACAAATGAAATAATCATGAAGAAATTAGCGTATCGTGTATTTCCTTGTTGCCGCCAAATCTCTTTACATGAGCTTGTGTAATAAGGCCGCCACTTTACCCAAGAGCCTGACATGACTTACTAACTTGTGACTGATGACTAATTATAATTGATATAAAATTTGATGCAAATTTCTATTTGACGAATGGCAAAATACTAACGTGAAGGCCAAAACTTAAAGAAAGAAAGAAAGAGGTTGGCGGGAACGGTCGGAGGGGGAAGGCGCGCTTTTCGAGGGTTCCCTTCAATCTCTAAGCTAAAAATGTGTAATTTAATGTAAAAATGTATAATTTGTAAATTAACTAAAGTGTAAATATTACCAAAGACAATATATATTTACTAATCTCTGATATTACTTAGGTGTGTGTAAATGTGATTTAGTAAATAAACTGTACTAGTGAAAGACTATTGTAGTGTTTTATCACGACAGAAGAGGCAGAGGCCTGAACAAGAAAGAAAATTGAAAACGAAACGGGAAAAAGACATGAAATATTAAGATATGGGTTTATTACATAATATAAGACTAGTATAAAGTATAGAGGTAAAAATAATAATAATAAAAATACTTTATACACTGACGTAGAAGTTTTGGCGCCATCATGAAAGAAGATGATTTTGGTGCTCAGAATTTTGGTTTTATAATTTGTGTGAAAATAATCGTAATTCAAGGATGTGACGTACTATAAAACAAATTAACAAATAAGTAGATATATAAACTTAAATAAATTAAAACTAAAGACGTATTGAAGGACTCAAATAACCTTTATATTAGTGAAGGAAATGACTTTTAAAAAGGGGACGACAGTATGTTCAGAAACTGAAGAAATGACTTTTAAATTTTAATACAAAAAAGAATTTATTATTACGGAAGACTTGGCAGCATGGCCGAAGGTCTTAGCCGGCTCCAGAAAGGGGCAAATAACCTGAAAAAAAGAAAGAAAGGAGTTTTGGCGCCATCATGAATGAAGATGGTCGTATTTTTTCATAATTATTGAATTTCGTGTTTACATTGAGTGAAATTAGTTAATTTAGGTGGGAATTAGTCTAGTTTTATTCAGCGAACGTGCACAAGTGAAAAAATCATGAAGAAATTAGTGTATCGTGAATTTCCTCGTTGCCGCCAAATCTCATAGATGAGCTTGAGTAACGAAACCACCTCTTTACTCAAGACCCTGACATGACTTTGACCTATGACTTACGACTTATGACCTAAAATGACTTATGACTACTAAAAAGAATTTATTTATATACGGAAGACATGGCAGCATGGCCGAAAGGTCTTAGCCGGCCCCAGAAAGGGGCAAAATAACCTAAAAAAAAATGTTTACATACGATTAGAATGTTTCATTATTTTAAGTGGAACCCGCGAGGGGGAGTAAATTTCATAGAAAATAAAGCGATGTTGCCAAATTCGGGAACGATTTTAAAAATTATACATTGTGAAATTCGCCAATCAGGGGCCCTACGATGAACGCTTAAAGCAGTATTATTTCCATCTTGCTAAATGTCTGCCTTTATAAGCAACTCTATGGTATACGTCATAAGGTTGTCTTTCTCGACTGACAATTAGTATTGTTAAAATAGTACTGTTTTAAGAGCTTATGGTAACCCCCCTGTTGTGAAAAAACCACAGACTAATACATAAATAAATACTTATACCTATAAGAATTTTACAAATTGGTCTAACCCCACTTTAGCCAAAATTGTATGCTTATGTCATTGGTGTTAGACGATGTTGCTAATACCAGAGATATGTTTACAATAATACGTTTAAATATTTAGAGACAGAGGCAAATTGAAAAGGACGATTTCCTGTACATCATACATACAAAAAAATGATATCTGAAGGTCATTAAATATTTATGTAATTAAATTTACTTATTACTTATAAACTCATTATTTATAAATGCATTAGGTAGTCATTTAAAACTATTACTATTATTACGGTTACCATTATTAAACTATAAGTAGGTATTAGTTGCCGACCTCAGGTTGGCAACGCACCATTACCACCTTTGTGTGAATTTCTTACCATCAGGGAATCCGTCTGCTTGTTTGCCTTCCTATATCTTAAAAAAAATATAAGACTTACGCCACAAACAGTATGTTACGAATTATTGAGATTCTGAATATTTTAACAATGAAATGTAGGTACCTACCATTTATCCTCATTTTATTGTTTTTTAAAATTGATTTTTTGTTAAGATGTTAAATAAATTGTCATTAAATTAGCTTAATTAAACTAAGTTTACAAAGATTTAAAATCTAAAGAAAAACAAATATATGGAAACAGACTAAATTAATACTCTCTTTATTGGCAGTAATTTCTGAAACTCTGAATTAATTGAAAGTAATTTCTGAATTTCTTTCTGAAAATATATTATTTATGACAAAAATTAAAATGGCAACAATTAGGAATCTATGGACTATGGTTCGAAGTTTAGTATTTATGGAATTTTTGTAAAATGGTGAATTTGTGTGCCTCCGTAATATATATATTTTCTTGTGATTTTAGCTAATTAAAATGCTTTTCTATATTTTAAAGTATAGCTCTGATTCCTCCCTTACAGTGTAAAAGTTTTAAAGATACTTTTAAGTGAGAACTGAGATTCTGAAATCGTTTTTGTGACTTTGTAACAATGTGGAAAGAAAACATTAAATAAATTATTTGTGTCATTTCCCAGTACGTAAAACATTTAATTTAATATGTATGTGTTTAAAATTGTAATAAAATAAAATGTTTTCCATTATGTTGTTGTTTTTAATTTAATGATAAATCTTAAATTTTGATGATATGCAGTTTGCTGTTTCTATGTTTATTTATTGATACATTAGAGCATGTATATTTTAACATCCAAAACATTCCCATTAAGGGCAAACGTTCAACACAGCTAGGCAAAAAATTACAAGAGATGGCGCTATTCTGTCAAATCAAGTTTTTATTTATTTTAGTGTTATAAACGACAAATAAACTAATTTCATGCGAAATTGCGCCTTTTCCGATTGTTTCTTAAGACAAATAAAATACATGTAACCCTATAAGCACTCATGTTTCTGAGAAAAAATTTATAGAAGCAAATTGTTTTGACATTAGTA
>NJDD01006932.1:7602-49139 GCA_002245505.1 Calephelis nemesis
AGTTGTCCGTCGAGGGTTAAAAAGTGGGAAAATTCGAGACACCAAAAACCCAATTTAATTAATACTAGAACCCAAAATTTACGCCCGGATGCCATTTTACCCGACATCATGGGGTGTACCGAGTTTAGTTTTTTTTTTATTTTTTTAAGTTATTTTGCCCCTTTCTGGGGCCGGCTAAGACCTTTAGGCCATGCTGCCACGTCTTCCGTATTAATTAATTCTTATCAAGTCAATTTAGTAAATTTCCTAAAATATAACAATCATTCATACTTTTAACTAATTTATTACAAACATTCAACAAATACTTAAAAATAATAATAACAATAATGCAGATTTAATTAAAATTCTGCAGATTATCTGCAGATCATGCAGATTTAATTAAAATTCTGCAACAAATAATATAAAATGCATCCCTTTTAAAGTCGGTCTACGTCAATAATATCTCGTCTAGTTACACCAAAAAATAATTTTTTTCCTCGACTTTCATAGGATTTTATCATCAGATCCAGACTTGGTGGCGATACATGCTACCTTGGAAGTGCACTCTTTTAAATAAAAAAAGGAGTTTTGGTGCCATCGTGAATGAAGATGGTTCATCACAATTATTGAATTTAGTGTAAATTATGAGTAAGATTAGTTTAATTTTGTTTAGTGAAAGTGCATATATGAAATAATCATGAAGATATTAGTGTATCGTGAATTTCCTCGCTGCCGCCAAATCTCATTACACGAGCTTGAGTTGACTGACATGACTTGATTGATGACTAATTATAATTAATTAAAACTGATATAAAATTTTATGCAAATTTCTACTTGACTAATGGCATAATACTAACGTGAAGGCCAAAACCTAAAGAAAGAAGAATGAAGAACTTATTTTCTTTGGAAAGTTCGATTCAGATCTACCATACCTATTTTTTTTGAGTATTCACTCCCTTATTTTCTAACTTAAAACTTAATATGATTTTTGAAGTGAAAACTTCTTTAGGCGTGTTGAGCGTTTTGGTAGAGGGTAAAATCCTCGGTTCGCGTCACCGACATGCTAATGATAATAGTATATCTATAACTATGGAGAGCCAGACTAGCGCACGCGCTAGCCAGTAGCCTGCGTACACGTATACACTAATAAATCGACTATTTCTGACTGACAAGATAATTGTATATTATTTATTTATTTAACACTTTATTGCACACAAAAAAACAAAAATACACAAAATACACGAGAAGGTAAAAATGCACAAAAGGCAAGCTTATCTCTAACTAAAGAAATTTCTTCCAGCCAACCCAGAAAAAATGAAGCTGTGAAAATAAAATGGAAGGCATCGTGTACAAAAAAAAAACAATTAACTATAGCTATACTTAGAACAAATAAATAAAATATAACAACCAAGTGTGTAAAAAATAAAACAGGTATAATTATAATTATTAAAATATGTTAGTATGATAAAATATGAGTATGTTATTGTGTCAACGATAAGTAATGTTCCTTCAACCTTTTTTTAAAAGTAGGTAAAGAAGGGCTGTCACGAATCACGACAGGAAGGGAATTCCACAATTTGATTGATTGGAAAGTAAAAGATTTAGAATAACAATTGGAGTGCGAAGCGGGAAAACGAAGTACAGAGCTACGGTTGGAACGACATTGGGAATTAGCAGAGTGCAGAAAGCTAAAACGCTCCCGCAGGTATGAGGGAGCTGACGGGTTATACAGAATATTATATAGGAGAGATAGAATATGTAAATTTCTGCGGAGTCGTATAGGAAGCCATTTAAGTTGAGCTCTAAACATGGAGACGTGGTCAAACTTACGGAGATTAAAAATAAATCGGATGCACGAATTTTGGAGCTTCTCCAATTTATTTAGGAGAGATTCCGTAGCATCAAGGAAAGATGCATCACCATAATCAAGAATTGGGAGTATAAGAGACTGTACAAGGGAAATTTTTGTTTTCGTAGGAAGAAATTTTTTTAAAGAATGTAACATATGAAAGGTATAATAGACTTTTTTACTCAAATTAGTAATATGATCCTCCCAAGAAAGTTCCGAGCTAAAAATAACGCCTAGGTTAGTGACACTGGTCGAAAGAGAGATCTGAGTACCGTTGTAAACTATAGGTGGCAGACTGGAAAAATCAATAGATCCAAGCTGATATCTACTCCCGAGAATTAAAGCTTTTGATTTTAAAGGGTTAACTAAAAGACCGTAGGATTCAGCCCACAAGCTAATTGCACGAAGATCGTCATTTAAAGAAATCAGGGCGCTAGTCTTATCCGAAGTACTAAAATGACGGTAAATCTGCAAATCATCTGCATACAAATGAAAATTAGAAGAAATTACCGCAGTGATTGTATTAATAAATATTGAAAACATTAAGGGAGACAAAATGCACCCCTGAGGGACACCCGCAACAATATCACATCAGTTGGACTGCATTTCATTTAAAAAAACATATTGTGAGCGACAACGCAGATAAGAGTCAAACCAATTTAAAGTAGATGAGGAAAAGTTAATGGTCTTAAGAACACCAATGAGCAAATCAAAATCGACCGAATTAAATGCACTACTGAAATCCAGCAAAACGAGTGCGGTAAGGCGTTTTGAATCTATTGCGTAACGAATATCATCAGAAACTTTAACTAGAACCGTCACCGTACTATGTCCTCGCCGAAAACCTGATTGAAATGAGTTTAAGAGTTCATTGTGTCGGAGAAAACGAGTTAGCTGATCATGGACAATGTGCTTCAAGACTTTGAATAGAAATGGCAGAATGGAGATTGGACGAAAATCAGAAGGGCTCAAAGTATTTTTTCAACCACTTTGTATTTATATTTTGTTCATGATTTGTTTAACCCATCATATGTAACTAATAAATAAAACATAAAAAATTTCATATAATTTTTGCATCTAGTTTTAATTACTCTCAACTTAATAGTTCCGTTTTCACTTCTATCGGCAGTCCCACGACTGCTACTGTTTTTTTTTTCAGTTAAGTTTTATGTTGAACGTTGCTATTATTTTTTGATTGTTGTTTACTCCTCATTTATTAAAAAAGTTTATGGCTAACCGCGCTCTAGGTAGTCTTACTAGTGGGTGCTTGGCCTGTTGTAACCTGCGACGGAAAAAGCTTTATGTTACACTTTGCTGAACAAAATTTAACTTAGTAGTTGTCACGTCGACTAATCAATTTTATTCATAACTAGCTGTTACCCGCGGCTTCGCCCGCGTAGTCTACTAATTTGATATTTAGCTTTGTAACACTGCTCGTTAAAATTTTAAGATGAAATGTAGCCTATATCGCTATCCAAAGTTTCATCTATTTTTTTGTAAATATTAAAATCAATTCAACAATTTTGCCGTCAAAACTGAACATACACTTTCTCTTTTCTAATTTCACCTCAGATAAATCGTAGGAATACGTTATTGTGTTTACAGTTTTATCTGTACTTCGGCAAATCCTGTGAAATAAAATTAAATTAGTTATGGAAACCTCTGACAGATTTTTTTTCGAAATTTTTGAAATATGCATATCGTCTGAGGTCTAACCGTCCGTCTTAGGAATTACTTCTTGAGATATTGGGTTCTATTTCCGGTCCGGACAACAAAAAAAAACAAATAAAAAATGTGAAGTTTCAATTTTCTACTAAAAGTAACGTTGCCACTTGCCCGGGATTAGATAAGTACCCGGTTGGCTACAGGATTGTCATCTACCACATTTGACTTAATGTCTTCGGCTAGTCGTGAACGCTCCGGTTGTGCAGTTAGGCAGAACTAACTCTTCGGGGGTATCTTCAGAAACTCACATTTAGAAATTGTAGCAACAAAATTAAACTCTTCAGCTTTTTAATATTAGTATGGACAGATTCTGTGATAAATTTGACCTTGCACGGAAAAATGTGGGAGAACATCCTGGCATAACTATGTGTCTACCTACTCCAGACGACGACATTTGAAAACGATTATTGCATTTGCGCATATTGCTAAAAATCTTCGAGATTCATCAGAATTGCACAATAAAAGAGAAATTAGCGGCTCAGGTGGTTCACCAAGCAAAAGTAATGATATCTTATCATTAACACAACCCTGCGTTTCATCTTTGAATTTTAAGTATTCAAAATGCTGACATTTTTTAATATTTTTTCCAATTAATATGAAAATGATTCTACTTTGAGCTTAACACTGAACGCTAGCCGATCTTCTCCCTTGCGTCTGTGTAAATATCTCCAAATCCCTCAAAGACACTTAACGGTCAGCCTGTTCCGCAAGTCTGTTGAGTCTGAGTATGGAGTAACCATTTTCGAATGCTAGCAAGTGATCATAACCCACAAAAACACTATTCTTGCCAACATTTGATTTGAGTTTCCCTAGACTTCCCCAGGGTTTCATCATCAGATCCTCACCTGGTGACCATGGAACAACCTCTGAAATATACCCTTTCAAACAAAAAACAATTTTCCATACGAACATACATTACCTCTTTTTACCCATTCTCCCTCATTTTTTAGTGATAAAAAGAAGCCTATATTCTTTCGTTTATCATAAAGTGTTTAATTAAAAAGTTTCACTGTTACAGCTTTAAAAATGGCGAATTTACATATGAGCAGTCATCCCCTCTTTTTACCCAGTCTCCCCCATTTTTTGCTATAAAAAGTAGCCTATGTTCTTTCGTTTATCATGAAGTGTCTAAATATAAAGTGTCTAAATACAAAGTTTCACTGTTACAACTTTAAAAATGACGAATTTCCATATGAACATTTATCCCCTCTTTTTACCCTTTCTCCCCTATTTTTTTGCAACAAAAAGTAGCCTATGTTTTTCCTCAGAGTCTATCCTATCTTTGTACCAAATTTCATCAAAATTGGTTTACTGGTTTAGGCGTGAAAGCGTAACAGCCAGAAAAACAGAGTTACTTTCGTATTTATAATATTAGTAGGAAAGTAGGGATTTTTAACCAATTTTGCTACTATGTAAGTATATCATAATTTCTTTGTGTGTTTTTCGTGAATGATAAACTGATGTACGTGGTTCATTGTTGTGGAGTTATGGTAAAAATTACTGTTAAATATTTTTCCTACGCAAATTGTGCCACCCCCTTTCACCCTCATAGGGGTTGATTTTCAAAAAATGCTTATATATTTACCTCATAATTTGTATTGCAGAGCATTATTTCAGTGTCACGCAAAATATTTCAATATAATTAAATTTCCCATACAAACTTAGCCACCCCCTTTAACCCCCAATGGGGGTGAATTTCGAAAAATCCTGAAATACGTGTTTCATCATTTGTACTATAAATATATTTTAAACCTGTAATATCTCCGAAACTATTTGTTTAATTTACATGCTGTAAAGGGCTATATAGTTCTATATTAAATGTAAAATTTATTTAAGATACTTAATTAGATAAGGATTAATACTGTATTGCTTTAAATCGCTTCGTAAATAAGCCATTATTTTTCGTAAAAAGTAAAGGATAAAAATTGGTTATTGTAAGTTATCCCTAAGAGATAAACATATACCATCGCGAACTTTTTTGTAGACATTTTTAGGGTAAACAATACTTAGTACGTTATTTTGATCTATCTCGTAGAGTTCAGCCAGCGTTTGCAATGCAAGCGCAAAAAAATATGTTTATTTACGACTTCGCATTAGAAATCTTGAAATTATCAGTGGTTCTCTAATATATGAAGCATGTTATTATACATATAAACCTTCCTCTTGAATCACTCTACCTATTGAAAAAAAACGCATCAAAATCCGTTGCGTAGTTTTAAAGATATAAGCATACATACATACAGACAGACGCGAAAAGCGACTTTGCTTTATACTATGTATAGATTTACACGAAGTTTAATAATTACGAACAATACTACAACCATCTTCTTTCACGATGGCGCCAAAACCCTTTTTTTTAAGTAGCTGGGGCCGGCTAAGACCTGTTTCTACCAATGACATCTATATACAATTCCTATTTCTATGGTTTCTACATATTGATTTTTTTAGGTTAATTTGCCCCTTTCTGGGGCCGGCTAAGACCTTTAGGCCTTGCTGCCACGTCTTCCGTATTAATTAATTCTTATACAGTCATTAGTCACATGTCTTCCGTATCAATTAATTCTTATACAGGCATTAGTCACTATTTACAAAGTCACGTCAGGGTCTTTAGTAAAGCGGTGGTCACTTTACACAAGCTCACTTTGGGAGATTTGGCGGCAGCGAGGAAATTTACGATAAACTAATTTCTTTATTATTATTTCGTTTGTGCACTTTCACTGAACATAATTAAACTAATTCCCACCTAAATTAACTAATTTTACTCATAATTTACAATAAATTCGATAATTGTGAAAAAAAATACGAACATCTTCACTCACGATGGCGCCAAAAACTCGGTTTCTACATAATATATTTATGATACCAATGTGATACCGTCATTCTGTTACCAAAGCAACCAACATGTTTTGTTGATAAACAAACTTGAGATGACAGAATACTTCACTTTATTTGCACTTTACATTTATACTTTGTAGATACTACAAAATATTGAATAAAGAAATCATTTTTATACGTGTAAATTTATTGAAACCACTTTCTAATTATACAGTTTTAACACTTAACATCTAAGTAAGTAAGAAATCAGCTGTTATAGTCAAGTGGGACTTCCAGGTATGGATAGTCAATCCACCCTGCAGTCGCCATCGACTTACTCAGAGAGTTCTAAAACTGGTAGCAGCAAATCAGGAGAGATCGCGAAGAGAGATCCTGAAGATTTGACTAAGGACAACGGTAAACTCGAATTCAAATATGCATACAATATTTTTTTAATAAATTTGCAACAAATAAAAAGCTTTAGTATTACACTACATTTAAAAATTTTAGACATATAGACCGTAAGTATTGAATGATTTGTATTTTGCCATTATTAGACATAAAAACAAATAAAAAGCTTTAATAAAATAAATAATAAATATCCCTGGACAACTCACACAAATTGAATCTAACCCATAGGTAAGCAAATTATATGCATGTGTTATGGGTGTTAGTCAACGATTGTAATACATAGAAATACTAACATAGATACCAGAGTAAATTTAATAAGCACCCAGATCCGGAAATGCATACATCTAAATGTTCGTCACACAATTGCCTGCCCCCGTCGGGAATCGAACCCGAGCCTCGCGGTTGGTCGAAGTAGTTAGGCGGGTACGCTAGCCACTCGACCAACGAGGCGGTCAAGGCTCGCGGTCGAGGCTTTAGTTATACACACCATATAAAAAATGTTAGAGATGTAATAAGAAGTGAAGCCACCGCGCAGGGACGAAAATAGTGAAATTTAAAAATGTTGCTTTAGTCTGAAGTTTGACTGTAAGAGTGGTGTTAATTGTAATATAGCGATGACAGGTTCGTACAGTGCTTTGTTATTTTGACGCTTCAATATAAAACTACCTAATCACAAATAAATAAAAATAATTCTTTATTACCCATCATGCGTAAACGGATAGATCAATTTTGCTAATTCTTTCTTTTGGGTAATTACTGTTAAGAATAGGTTTTAATGAAAATTTAAAGAATGAAATACTAAGTTTATCGGAACGTTAGAAAATTTAAGAAATCATATTCATAGTTTAGACAAGACAATATCTAACGGGTCAGGTTTTCGGTTATTAATGTCCTGGTTATACTACCTATCCTAAAAACAGATGGATAGACATTCCTCGTCGTAAGTGGGGCACCTACTTGGTTCTTGTTTTTTTTTTGTTTTTGGCATTAGCGTTAGCATTTACCATTAGTCAAGTGGAAATTTGCATCAAGTTAATCGGGTAACTTGATGCAAATTTCGTCACAAAATCGTGCTTAAGTTATTAAAAATTGGTCACTAGTCGTCAAAGAACTAAAGTCAGGTTCAGTCAGGGTTTTGAGTAAAATGGTGGCATCCTTGCTCAAGTTCATTTAGTAAAATTTGGTGGGAAAGGGGTAACACACGACAGGTACACTAGTTTTTTCGATTATTTAATTTGTGCACTTTAATCGAAAAAGAAATGCACAAAATGACATAATTGACTAAATTCACTCAATATAAATACGACATTCATTAATTATAAAAAAAAACTACGACCATCTTTTCGATATCATCACGATAGTGCAAAACTAGATTTTGTTAGCGTGAAAAGAATGACAGATTGAAGATTTAGAAAGGGGATAAACTTTGCAGCAGGAATAAGTAAGTCGGTGGATACCTTATTGGGCAAGTTGCTGCACAGCATCTTACCACTAGTGGTCTTGTTGGTAATGACCTATGCTTGTCTCTTACAAGGTGCAAGGCAGAGAATCAAATGGTTTATTCTACACTGGGGCTCAGACGATCATGAGGTGATGATAAGTATAATTCTTCAAAAGTATCTTCACTCCCATCAAACAACCCCGAGCAAAATTTTTATAATTACTTCACACCAAACCCGAGCAACATTTTTTTAATTAGAAAATTGGAAAAACCCAATTTTCCTTTTGTTGACCAAACCGGGATTCGAACCTGGGACCTCATGCAGTTAAGTCCAACATCTGAACCGCTAGACCACAAAGGCGATATAATTCTTCATTAATAAATTAATTTCTTAATCTTGAAGTCAGTCCCAAGCAACAATTTACGACTTCCTTTTTAAACTTTACTTAAACTCTGTTAAACTTGTTATCTAGCCGCGTCTCCCGTCGACTTGGAATGTCATATCCAAGCTGAACGTATCACAAAGATCCTTGATGAAGCAGTTTATAAGACTAAGTTGGCTTTATGCCTCCCGCGACTGGTGCAAGAGTTTCAGACCCTCAACTCTATCCTATCTACTGAGCATATGGATGATTTGACTTTCATATTCGAACAGTATGATACTCCGTTATTTTCATCCAGTCTTCTCAATATAGCTGCTATGGATGATGTTAAGGCTGTAAGTATCCCATCCTTCTACGTTTTACAATCTTAACTGATAAAAAATAATCTACTAAAAATAATCTTTTGGTGGAAATGTATTTCTTGAATTCTGTCTTTCTCTTTTTGCCTTCTTTTATTCTATAAAATCTCATTATATGTCGTATTATCAAATATTCTGTTTTTTTTATTAATTTAAGTAACAAAAGTTAGTAAAAAACCTACAATAAATGAGCATATTATACAACGTTTTTTTTAAGGATTTCAAAAAGAGGATGTTATCAACTCAAATGTTTTATTGCGCTTAAGTTTTTTTCGTATATTTATTATGTAATTACTCGGCCTATCACGGATGTTTTTTTTTAACATTGATGGTTCTTTTTGGAAAGGTAAGTCGTGATTCCGAGGAGGAGAAATTAATGGGACTTCCGTAATCATTTATCTTGAATCGATAATTGGTTTTTGAGATAATCTTACATCTAGTTAATAATGAATAAATTTAATCTATGTTTAAATGAAAACGACTAGTGGGATGTTAATAAAATTTATGTGGGACCATCTCTTCTTTAAAAAAAATACAAACCGCGACGTGGTAACAAAGTTATTGAAGTCAGTTTTTTTCAGTATTACTGCTGTTAAATTATCCGTGTTCTAATATACAAATATACAACTCCCAGGGTGACATATCACTGAAAAACCGACTGAATCCGGAATTAGGACATGTGATGTATATCATGAGCAGCTACCCCGCTCTAAGGAAGACAGTCGAAGAAATGGCGACATCGGTAAGAAAATACTAAGATTAGAGTAGCATTTTTGTTTATACTGAAACTTGGAGTTAGACAAAACATCACTTACTACTTTTTGATAACTTTTGTCCCCGTGTTGGTCTGGGCTCCTTTTTTGAATAGACCTTCTGCTATCCTGCCAGGCAGCTCGTAAAAGGCTAGCATAGGCTTACCGTCACTAACATCGTGACATCTGACTAGGTGGTAGAGTTTCGCAGCGACTCACACGGATTGGTACCACCGCCTTACCTATTTCTGCCGCCATAACGTCATGACGTGTTCTGGTTTGGAGGGTAAGGTAGCCGGTTAACTTACTTTTGCTCGAGGCCCAACATCCCGGCCTCAGGTTGGCAACGCACCATTACCAAATTTGTGTCTCTAGTCGACGTGAATTTCTTACCATTAGGAAATCCGTCTGCTTGTTTTCTTTCTAACATATAAAAAAAAAATTAAGTTCAACATGCACATTTCAAACATATCTCTTCACAAGCATGCCTCGCATTTATCTATGAGGAACTGTATAAAGGACCTTAATTGAGAGCGCCCACTGTTGATGGGGCGGAGCGCGTCGGGCCGGGGCGCAACGCATTACAAAACTCACTGATGCGGGCCGGGCCGCCTCGCATCGGCGCGGATTTTTGTTACTCAGTACCAAAGTAAAGCAACGAAATAGAGAGGCCACTCGACGTTAAAATCGTCAAATATGGAAAGTGGCGCCATCTAGTAGTTGTCATACGATCTTCAAGTATGGAAAGTGGCGCCTCTAGTAGTTGTCGTACGAAACCTTAGCGTTAAAATACCATAGTGCTTTTTCTTAACAGTAACATCATCATCATGATCTTTGGTCATTGTGGGCCGCATCGGGGAATGCGCCCGGGGTGCCTCCGCGCCGATGCGCCCTGGCCCAGTGGGCGTTGCTCCATACAAAATCTAGACGGATTATTGCGCTGCGATGTGCCCCGTCCCGGCCCGTCCAACTGGGCCTTAAGCCCGCTACTGTGTTACCGGACCTCGCTTCTGGCACCATATTTCACTTATGTTGATATGTAATGCAGCTATCTAAGAATCATCTCGATCACGTCAGCTTGTAAATTAAAAAAAATGGCATCGAAATGGGTCAACTCAGTTAAGATCTACGAGGTATTGTGGAATTTCAGACGTTGTTAATCTTATCTATTGGAAATCTGTTTGCTTTAAATCCCATGAAAATGTAACTAATAATAATAATTGCGTTCATTTTTGATACGTGTATAAAGTACTGAATTCGCTTGTTTTTTTATTTATTGGGATTATTATATAAACATCCGCTATTATTTACAGATTAAAAACTTGTAAGTATGAAAGATAGCAAAGTCTGTTACAGGTTTTCAGGTAAATATACCTAAACATTTTTACATAAAAACTTTGTTTCAGATGAAGTTAAGGAGCTCAACTCTCGATGTGGTGAGTATTTTTTTAACTGTAGATGAAATAAATAGAACTTAGAATTAGTTGCCCGCGGAATTGCAACATAATGCCTGATTTACAAGCTTTATCTATGATGCTAAAATATTCCCAAACAGAGAAGTCCCAAATACTCATTTACCTCATGTTGGTCCGGACTCCTTTTCAAAATAGACCATCTGGCTTCCTTCCTGGCAGCTCGTAAAAGGCGAGCATAGGCTTACCGTCACTAACACCGTGACATCTGACTAGGTGGTAGAGTCTCACAGCGACTCGCCCGGATTGGTACCACCGCCTTACCTATTCCTACCGCCATAATATCATCGCTTGCCGTTGACGTGTTCCGTTCCGTTTTGGTAACCGGTAAAGTTACTTTTGCTCCAGGTCTAACATCCTGGCAAGAGGTTGGCAACGCACCGCTATCAACTTTGGTGTCTCCAGGCAGCGTGAATTTCTTTACCATTAGGAAATCCGTCTGCTTGTTTGCCTTTCAATATGTATAATAAAGAAAGATTCATAGAATAGTGTTCTTTATGTGCCAGGTTCGTCTTTGAAACTAATTGCCAACTCAGTTTAAAAACCTGCATCTATCGGATCTTTCTTTCTTTAATTCTTCATTGTACACAAAAGGTGAAAATACCAGTGGATAAGTAAAATTATAAAAAAGGCGAGCTTATTTTTAAAAGAGATTTCTTCCAGCAAACCCAAAGTAACGAAAATGCATTAAAGACACGTAGAATGTACAGTGCACAATTCATAAACTTACTATACAAAAAATAAAACTACTATACTAATTATGACTAAAGTGCCAACATACTAATTAATTACACACAAAAAGGAAATTATCTTAGACGAGTTTATCAAAAAGCTATAACTCCCAAACCGACTAATAATTTTCAAGTTAGAGTCAGAATATCCTTAATTTCGTGATTTATTTCCTTTTTTAGATTGTGCATTGTGATTTAATTGCTTTAATTAATAAATATTTTAATTAATATCATTTCAATTAGCATTTCATATATGGGTACAAGACACTAGGAAACAATATTGGGATAGCATTTGAGGTTGCTTAAAGCCTCAATTTTTTTCCATTCTTGTATTTTAGTTATTATTTCACGGGGAAGATGCTTGACACAATTGGATCAATAGGGTTACTCTTGAATCTCGATATCACGCGAATTGGAAATTAGAATCGTTTATGTAATTTTAGGTACTTTTAAACACTGTGCTAGCGAATTATTAACATTTAGTTACAAATAAATTCAACGAATCCGATAAAATAGTGTATTGTTTACTGTTAACTAAATATTTACAATTCGCCAGTATTGTATTCAAGAGTACCTAAATTGACACTCGATTCCAATTTCCAATATTGCATGAATCGAGCTTCAAGAGTAACCCTACGGTTTATGAAGTTTTAAAGCATACAAAAGCCATGTTTTGAAGCGCGTAAGTAGGATAAATACGGTCGAAATGAGACAGCTACGGAAAATCTGTGGCGTAACGCTCGCTGACCGCATTCGTAACAGTGGGATGCGAGAAAGAGTGGGATTGAAAGAAAGTGTTGGTGTTAAAATGCGAAAGGCCACGCTCCGCTCTGCTTCTGCGTCATGTGGAAAGAATGACAGATGAAAGCAGACAAAGCAGATATACAATGCAAAATGTGGATGAATGTAGGTTCCCGGGGAGACCAAGGTTGACATTTCACGATCAGATCAATCGGATATTATCCGGGGGTGGTGTCAAGAGTCTCCGACACCGGCGTGTTTATATGAAAAGGGTAATGAATGTGAAGGAAGCCAGACAGGTTTGTCAGTATCGTGAGGTCTGGCACTCGATAATCTCTGCCTACCCCGTAAGGGAGTTGGCGTGAAGATATGTGTGTATGCATGTATTTATGTAAAGCCTACAAAATTAGGAAGAAAACAATAAATTAGGACTTCAATAGTGCCCTTTGAATAATAGATCGTATTTTAGAATGCAACTCTGCTTCCTGGATTGGAATATCTACAGCTGTTGGAAAAATTCAGGAACCTGATGATACGTCAGATGGAAACTACAGCTGCAGAGGAACTGACTGCTAAAATCAATACAAAAAAACTAGAAGCTTCCAACGAAAAATTAATTGAAAAAATTAAAGGTAACATTTTTTAATTTTTAAAGAAAGCAAAAGTATTTTCAAGCCCGTTTCCCCGAATAGGTAGACAGAGTTACAACCTATTCACCCACGCTACGACTAACTATAGACACTAACTCTCAAAATGTGATAGGTGGCAAGCCTATCGCCAACCGGGCTCAACCCAACCAGGGACCTCATGAAGTCAAGTTCAACAACAAGTAAAGTTCAGTTTTTCCCCGTGTTGGTCCAGGGCTTAGACCGTCTGCCTTCCTGCCCGGCAGCTCGTAAAAAGCGAGCATAGGCTTACCGTCACTAACACCGTGACATCCTACTAAGTGGTAGAGTTTCGCAGCGACTCGCCCGGATTGGCACCACCGCCTTACCTATTCCTGCAACCATAACGTCCAATGCTTGCTGTGACGTGTTCCGGTTCGGAGGTTAAGGTAGCCGGTAAACTTGCTTTTGCTAGAGGCTAACATCAGGTTGGCAACGCAAACCAACCACCCTTGGTGTCTCTAGGCGGCGTAAATTTCTTACCATCAGGAAATCCGTCTGCTTGTTTGCCTTCCATTAACATAAAAAAAGAATAGGTATACCTTTAAATACATTTTTTTATAGAATGTAAAACTTTGATTTTCTACAGTCTAGGAGATTATCATGTTCCGGCCTATTTTACGAATATAGGATACGTGCCTTTTTTTTTTAAGTGTGAAAAATCCTCCCGGATACCCACCGCTCTCGGGGGAGAACGGCGGGCTATGTCGGACTCGAACCGACTAAAAACCATACTATGACCTTCTTGCCGCCCGGCTAGGAGCGAGATGGGGTCGCGTTGGCATTCACCATCTCGCTCCGCGGCTACGGCCCGGTCTTTACCGGGCCTCCTCCCGCGCTAAAAGAGGAGCGACTCCGGCCACTGGAGTTGCCCCCCAGGCGTGCAAGGCCGTGCTGACCAGAGGAAGTCCCCCGACTCCCCCCGGCAGCCCCGCATCGAAGGCACTTTGAAGGCGGATGAACCGCCTTCTCGCGCCCCCGGTCCGCCTGCGCCGGAGCGGGCCCGTGTTTGGATCATCCTTCCGGGCCCGCTCCGCGGTCTTCTTTTGCATCATTACGTCTTCGCAAAAGGAGACCACCGCCTGCCAGGACCTGTCACTATCGAGCATGGCGTTGACTACGCTCGGCAGCGAGAGGTCCTCTCCTACGATCGCTGAGAGAGTACACCGCTGTTGCTCAAAGGCGACGCACTCTCCCAGGGACGCCGTATCTTCTGGCGCCGCGCACTGGTGGCAGGCGGGGGTTGCCTCCCGTCTCGCGGTCTTGTGCAGACACTTCCCGAAGCATCCGTGCCCGGAAAGCACCTGCACAAGTCGGAACGTCAGCGACCCGAACCGCCGCTGCAACCACCCTCGGAAGACCGGTCGAATAGCCTCCACCGTCGCCTGTCCAGGGACAGGTGGGGCTAGGTCCTCCTTCCACCGCTCCAACATAGGATACGTGCCTACACCTACGAAGAACACCGTGTACCAAGACGCTGAAATGTTAAATGTCTACAAATAACAATAACATTGGCATAAAAATGAGCCCACTAAACACAGCATCTGGTAGAGATGAAATTTACTATATGTGCATTTTGTGTAATATTTGTAACTAGTATTTCTGTGAATTTGAATAAAAAAAATTAGACGAATGTAACGAAGGTTCAAAAATACATCACAGATACCAAACTGGGAAAATGATTTTAGTAAAGTAAAAAAGTTAAGTGAAGTATCTTCACGCCCATATCCCCGAAGAAGTGGGCAGAGGCACAACTAGGGGACCCACGACTAGCTTCGACACTAAGTCCTACAATGTGATATGTGGCAAGCCTATCGCCAAGCGGGCATATATCAATTCCCTAGCAACATTTTAAATTACAAAATTGGAAAAACCACATTCACTTTTTTTGCCCGACCCGGGATTCGAACCCGGGACTGCACGAAGTCAAGGCAAACACCTGGGCCGCTAGACCGCAGAGGAGATCAATGATTTTAGTACTGCGTAAAAACTTTAAACAAATTTAGAATAAGTACATATATTTATTGTAATCAAAAGAAGAATTTCCTAACAACTTGTGTAAGACTGTTTATTTATTAAATTTGCTTATTTGAATATTACCTAGATTGATCTTCAGAGTTCTTTAAGAATGTTTTGGTATCTCGACAATCATTGAGACGACACTCTCAAGTCTCAGGCGTTTTTGAATTGAAAACTTCTTTAGCGGCTTTGCGCACTTTTTTTGGATTGGGAAAACTTCTTAACTCGCGTCAGATCGTCAGAACGTAAGACGGCGCACTGCACATGCGCGAATAAGACTGCGCGAGATCTAAAATAAAACTAGTTGTTTAAGCGCCAAAAAACTAGATGTCACTAAGATGCACATTTCTTCAAAATATGGTGTCATCGTTACCCAATGACAGAAATTAATCGCGTCATCAGGAGCCAATCGCGTGGCTGCAATATATGTCATCGGTTTTAATTTTTTGTTTTAACCTACGCAAATTTTGTTCAATACGCACTTTTTACATCGCAAATACAATTTTTATAGAAGATCGACTTTTATTCCAAAATACGCAAAATAAATTTGATCACGCAACACTAGTCATTGCTATATTTATATTGCTTAGATATTTTCGAAGAGTATAGGATGCGCAATGGATAATACGCCGCAATATACCTATTATTACATTCTCACAGATAGCAGATACGTATAATATTAACAGACATTGCTCTATTTGTTCCATCCTGAAAATAAGCTTTAAGTGGAAACGAGCAATGTTCGATGTACAGATAATATTATGATGACGCACCTAACCGTCACGTGGTCTTACTTTAGCGAGTTTTTGTCAAGCCAAACGCAAGTAATTTATATGGAAATATAATTTGTGTATAAAATATGATAGTTCTTTCATACTGTTAATTAAAGCAATTCGTGAAAAAATATTCCCTAACCATTCCAAAATATCAAAAATGCACAACGTTAATATTCAAGTTTTCACTTCTGCCGGCACTCCCGGCGTGCAACCTGTCTTTTTTTTGTATTATGTACTAAGTTACTTTTTTTAGAATACACGGAGTCCTTAAGAGTTGAAAATGAGCAGTTTGAAGAGACTATAAAGATAAAAACCGACACAATAACAAAATTAGAAAAAGAGTTGGCGACGCTCAAATTTGAAGCCGATTGCAAGCTAAAGAAAAAAGTGTTAGTATTATTGATTAAAAACAATTAGAATGTTTAATTTACCTTTATTTGCTAAAACAGGTAATCGATTTATTCTTAAAAAAGGATCTTCACGCCTATATCTCGGAAGAGGCAGGCAGAGGTAAAACCAGTGTACCTACCCATGACTAGCCAAAGATACTACCTAAGTCCCGCAATGCGATAGATGGCAAGCCCTTAGCCAACCGTGTAAATATCCGATCCCAGGCAACGCTGTATTCATTAAAATATAAAAATGCATTTTTTCTATTTTTTGTTGCGACAAGGGAATCAAACCCAGGACCTCAAGAAGTCAAGTGCAACGCCGATTTTAAATCAATTTAATCAATACTGGTATTAAAATAGAAGTAGAATCACAGTAAACTATGTCACTTTAATTAAATGTAGGCTAAAGTTTAATAATCTCCTGTGTGGTTTAGCGGTCCAGGTGTTGGACTTGAATTCATGAGGTCCTTGGTTTGATTCTCGGGCCGGGCAATAAAAAGACAATGTGATTTTTCCAATTTTCTTATAAAAAAATGTTGCTTGGGATTGAATATGAACCTGGTTGGCATTAGCCTTGCCGTCTATCACATTGTAGGACTTAGTGTCTTCGGCTAGTCGTGAGTGCCCTGGTTGCGCCTTTACTACCTCTTCAAGGTTATGGGCGTGAAGATACTATAGGTAGTTTAAGAAAATCTTATTTTAGGCCTACTTTTTCATCATTTAGATGTTTCTTTGCAAAAAAAAAAGGTATTCGCAGAGATGTATTTGATCTCGCAGCAAAGTAACTTTAGATGACATTTGTTAGGACCCCACTTTAATTTTAAATAATTAATAATTTAAATTAATTAAAGGGCGCCCTTATTTCTATGTATTAGATCCTTATTCCGTAAAAATACAATAGTGGTATTGCAGATTGGACTCAGATCGTCAGATGGTTCTTCAAACGAAAGCCCACGTTGTGAAGAACGAAATGCTTAAAGAGGAAGAAGTGGAGCTGCGTGAGCTCTATGAAAACGTTTTGAAATCGCATCTCATTGATGAAAAGAATCAGAGAGCACGAAGGTTTTTTTTTAACTTTTTTAAGATAGGAAATCAGGGAAAAAACATTTATTTCACATTGACTTTGCTTATAATAAAACTATTTAAATTTTCCGATACAGTCAAATACTGAAAGATACAAGAAGGGCTTGACGTTGTTGTCTTTTTTATTTATAGTTTAACATAATACTAAGTATATTGCTTTAATGCTACATTAATTGTTAAGCCTAGCAAAAGTGTAAAAACCGACTCCTGCTATTTAATTAAGTATCACATTACGATACATAAAAATAGGAATTATTGAGTAGGTACAAGTTACAACTCAAAAACAACTAGGCGACTCATGATAAAATTAATATGGTACCTTAGTTTTTTAATGACATTAATTGTCTACTTCACCCTAAGGTTGTCTGGCAGAGATCGCCCTGAAGCGATTAGGTGCACCTAAGTTAAATGTTATAAGTGCAAGAGTACGTATTATTGTTTAAAATTTGGTGCATAATAAAGCGTATTCATTCATTCATTAATTCATGGTACTACTTCGAAATTATGACATCTTTCTAAAAAATAACCATACAATTTGGTTGGCTATTGACCGAGTCGTGTGCCGAACATACACGACAAAAATAAAAAAAGCCTATAGTCGAATTTAGAAAGTCTTGCTTTTTTAGAGTCGGTTAACAATTACAAGTAATTTAAGTTTATTTTTGTGGTTAGATATCAGATAGATTTGTACAAGGAGCAGCAACAAGCATATTTCTTATAGATTTATTCGAGTGTTTTAAATATTCCTACTATTCCCACTTGTAAATAAATACACACATACATGTCTTCACGCTAAGTACCTTACGGGGTAGACAGAGAGTTATGAATAAATGTCCATGGACAAATTACACAAATAAATCTCAGTCCAAAGTAAGCGCCAATTATAAGATGTAATTAGGTATATACTCGTAATATATGATATGAAAGTTTGGAAGAAAAGTTCATTCATAGCTAGTATATAACAATAGGGATAATAGGATTTTCAATAAAATGCAGCGGTTTTCTTGTGGGTCAATGAACGCATCAAACAGTCATTATAGAAGTTTCACTCAAAAATATATGCAGTATATAAACATATATAATAGTCATATTTCTTTTGAATGGTAGGCGTAGGGAGACCCTTAAAACGTTATATCCTGGAAAATTTAATATTTCAAGAAAGAGTTGTCATTGAATTGATTTTTTTGTTATTGCAAGGGTCTTATGTGTCAATACATATTATAAAACAAAGTCCCCCGCCGCGTCTGTCTGTCTGTTCGCGATTTACTCGAAAAGTACCGAACGGATTTTCATTTTAAATAAAGGGGTTAATATAAGGATTCTAAAAAAGGTTGTCATTACCGATATTACCTACTGTTTCATAACAAATTGAAAATGTGTGTTGTTTTTTGAATGACTAACGTATTGCAGACCTCGTGGCTTTTAGTCTTGTATTTTTTGTAGGTTCAAAGTGGAAACCCAGTTGCTATCATGGCTGCAAAAATATGATGTAGAGATGGGCGACAAGCAACTAGAGTTGGACGAGTTCACTAAAAAATATGAAGATGAATTGAAAAAGTGTGAAGAACTGGAGGTACTTCTATTATTTACAACTTTTTTATGATATTGGAAGACAAACAAGCAGACGGATTTCCTGATTGAAAAAAATCATGCCACCTAGAAACACCAAACGTGCGTTGGTGCGTTGCCAACCTGAGACTGGGATGTTATGCCTCGAGCAAAAGTAAATGTACTGGCTACCTCATCCTCCCAACCGGAACGCGTCAACGGCAAGTGCTGACGTTATGACGACAGGAATAGATAAGGCGGGGGTACAAATCCGGGCTAGTCGCTGCGAAACTCTACCACCAAGTTAGATGTCACGGTGTTAGTGACAGTAAGCCTATGCTCGTCTTGTACGAGCTTGGCTTGAAGGCGGATGATCTATTCTGCAGAGCCCTGACACGGTACATTTGAGAAGTGTAATAAGGTTTTTGACCGTGTTGTTACGGGTTCTCCGTGTAGAATAGACCATCTGCCTTAGTGCCTGGCAGCTCATAAAAGGCCAGCATGGGTTGGATGGTTCATTAGTCATTACCAACAAGATCCCTGATGGCAGAGTGCTGTGCAAACTTCCCGAGCGAGAGTAAAAGCGGTGGGGATGGGCACTAGCGCTACGTTGACAGTCGTGTGCTGATCCTGAGGATAGGGTAGCCATTAGACATGAAGAAAGGGACTAATATCCTAGTCAAAGTACAGCGACGCACCTTTAACATCTGTGCTGTCTATGGGCCACATTTGTCTCTTGGTGTTTTCACTGTCTTATGCCATGAAAAGGTGGTAGAGTCTTATAACGGTTCTTCCGGACTGATATCACTGCCTTGCCTGTTCCAGTGCTCGTATTTTGACGTGTTGTCAAGTATTTTCATTAGTTAATTGAAATGATTCTCTTAATACTCCTACTATTACTAGACCCTGCATTGGTTGATCAGATTGGTATCATGTCTTACTTTTTTCTGAAGCTTAACGTCAGCGTTTGTCATTTTTTGTTTTGATTTGAATCTTGGTTCAGAGATCAACGTAATTAGATTTTTTTAAGCCTGGTTCCGCACACTTGTTTGACTTGCAGACTAGGTAGACAAAGACACCATTAAAGCAGTAGAATTTTTAACCAACTTTGGCAAAAAGTTATAGATTCGACTTCTACATTTTTTCGCGTTGATCGATTTCTCTGTCATTTTCTAACTTTTTCTTCGAAAATTTGGAAGAGTGTACTTTCTCGGTCGTCAACATTTATCACCAAGTCTGGATCAAATGGTGGAATCCCTATGTGAATCAAGGAAAATACTTATTTTTTGTATATCTAGATGATTTACTTATTGAAATTAAAGTCGGGTTTTGCAGTTTTACTAAAACTACGAGTTTTTTGTTCAAAGCTACATTGATAATCTTAGCCTTTAGTATGGCCATAAAGGTGAGGCCTACCGCGACAGACAGACCTAGATGACCGGCAAGCGAGCGTGTAGCTTTGCTAGCGGGAAGAGCAGCCACGCCTCACTGTTTTTAAAATATAATTATATAGAATTTCGTTGCAATTCTGATGAGCACTTACTATACTTATTTTAGGTACAAGTTATCTTTTTTCGAAGAAAAGAGAACATTTTTTTGTTTTTCATTCGTAAAAAGTTAACATGTCTGATTAGTCCCGACAAGTCAACTTTCTGCTTTTCGAGGAATAAATTGCACTTTTGAAGGAACGTCAGGTAAAAACTAATATAACAGCACTAAACTTGTTTTGTCTCTTTCTATTACTTTCCTTGAAATAAGATAGCGATAACTTAAAACAAGTTGAGTAAGCGTGCAGCAGTGTACTGCCACTTTGTAGTATTGCAAAATAAAAAAAATCGACAACAGTACATATAAGGGAGGATTTTAAAATCTTGTAAGGGGCAGTACGACCGCGCTTATTTATGTAACATAATTTATATACAATATTATGATACAACATGAATAAGTTTTTAGTTAAAAATAGCTGAACAAGACAAAGAATATATTCCACTTATGGCAGAAAGAGAAGAGGAGTACCATCAAGAGATGACAGAGAAGATGAACAAGTTTCTTTTGGAGCACGCCGCCAGAGTCATACAGCATGCGTGGAGAGAGGTACTCGCTAATAGGGCAGAGAAGAAGAAGGTGAGTTTTTTTACGTAACGTTTATCATAAACGAATATTTAGATACTGTGTACGAAATGATGCTTATCCGATTGAAGCAGTAAGTCGTGCCATTAAGTATTATATGAAAATACTTTGGTATATTGTTCATATTATATTGTACATAATATACAACTAAATAAGCAGTCAAATGGCTGCGTAAATTTTTGAATGAATAAAATTGGAAAAGTTGTTTCCTCGTGTTTTACCTGGTTTTTCAAAATCATTGAGCTTTCATGAGAGCCATTTGAGCGATAGTATACAATTATTTGCTTGTACGATATTTTTAACCGAGTTTGGAAAAAGGAGAAGGTACGACTCCTATATATGTATGCATGTTAATCGGTTTCTTCTTTATTTCTAAAACGATTAAAAACCATTTATGTACTTATTTAAAAAGCACACTTCCAACTTCCATTGCCAATTACAAGTCTAGATCAGAACCATGAACGCTTATAGCAGTATTATTTCCATCTTGCTAATTTTCCGCCTTTATAAGCAACACTATAATATACACCATAAGGTTGTCTTTCACCGACGACAATTAGTATTATTGAAATAATACTGTTTTAAGTGTTTATGGCAATCCCCCTTATTATTGAAACCCAGAGAATCGAGGAAAATTGTCATGACTTTTTTTCAACGAAGTCGGTTTTTTTGGCAATTTTACTGCGCTATAATAATGTTGCTTTCTTCTTACTATTAGTTTGCGTGCCATTATTTTGATATGGTTATTAAAATTAATATTGAAATATATTTTTTCATGCAGCTTAAGGGCAAAGGCAAGAAAGGGAAGAAGAAAAATTAGAAACTCCTGTCATATTCCAAAACTCTATACCTTGCATATACTATGTCTCTAGTTTCTGTCCTTATATCCTTGTTACCTTTTCCTATTCTGTCTTATATTTTCAGCTCAAGAAATTGATAAAGAGAATGAATGATGCTGCTGCTCGTGCTGCGAAGAAAGATACGAAGAAAGGTGGTAAAAAATAAAAGCTTGTGATATTTTAATTTTTTTATTTGGCTATAATATAATAAAACGTTTTACATCGATATTATTTCAAGTACATTGAAGCTTCCATAAAAGCATTAATATATTAGTAGCTGTCGAAATCTGCGAACCTAATAAATGACGTCATTAAAGGTTCGAGTTGGAAAATGAAGAATAATGTCGACCTTGTATCCTTATCTACAGCTGCAGTAATACAAATAATAAAAGTTTCAGATCGCTTGTAATTGTGACTAACAAACATATAGATGCTTTTTTTAGGGGATCTAGTTGAAACTATATCTGATCGACGAAACAGTAAAATGGTAACTTTTTTTCGCATAGAAATTTACCATTTTTTAGGCCAGAAAATTAATGTAGGAGTATTAAAATATTTAAATGTATAGAACCATTGCTTTATTATCATCGAAGAAAAAATAATACAACACGAAAAAAATGGTGAAAAATGATGTTTGTTTGATATTTTCCATCGAACTTAAATTAATTATTTATTATCAAGTCTAGAACTTAAATTAATTATTTATGTTCTAGCACTGATGATGCTGTCAAAAGCGAAACCGGTAGGCTACTTATAAAATAATAAAGTATAAGTGATACGTAAAACAGTACAAGTTTTTCTTCATTTAAAAGTATGAAATGATGTTTGTGTTTGCGTAATTCCCGGCTACTCTTGAAGCTTGATTTATGCAACAATTGGAAATTGGTATAGAGTAGGTATATCATTTATAGTACTTTTGAATACAATACTGGCGAATTATTGGCATTTAGTTAATAGTAAACAATAAATTATTTCATCGGATTCGTTGAATTCACTTGTAACTAAATGTTAATAATCCGCTAGTACTATATTCAAAACTCTTACGATTCCAAGTTCAAATTAGCATAGTATCGAGATAATAGAGATTCAAGATTATCCCTACAAAACAAGAATCCGAAACAACCCAAAGTTGGCGCTTGCAATTACTTTCAAATTAAAAACCGCCTTACTTCCTAAGTGTAAAATTTTGTGGCGAAAAAGTCCCCCTCTAAAGAGAGGGAGATTTTTATTGAATAATTTTAAATTAAACTAAAGATTTATGTATGTAACCAATTTGTGAAAATATTTTCACTTAGTTTTCAAAATTCACCAAAATGACAGATTCCTATGTTTTATAATTTTTTATTGCTTAAAGCTGCACATAAAATATAATAAGGAAGCTGATACAGTGTAAATTTAACGAGGCAAGTTTGTCTATATTTTAATTTAGGTATACATATACTGATGATAAGTTTTTTTTAATACATTTAAATATCTTTTAGATATAGGTATATGATATATAGCTCACTAAAAGATATGTAGTACTATCGTATATAGTATATTTTTACGTGCATACAAAAGATATTGTAAATATCTTCGAAAAGTTACAAAATTATGTCATAGGTATATTACAATCACAAAGTTTTTTTATTATATTTAAATGTAATAAGAGAGATGGAGTTCCTGATTAGGAATTTATAATAGGAGCTTTATAGGTGAAGTTTTATAGCTCTCATGCAAATGAATCACTTGTATGAGTTGTTGTTATAAATGTTCAGTATAACAGTTAAAAAAAATAAAGAACTAAAGTTGCTTAAGTACATACCTACGTCTAATATAAAATGTATATGTTTTGTATGGGATTAGAAGGAAAAAAACGTATAAATGGTAACGGATACGTCATGTCCTATAAGCTTCAAAGATGCGTTGCCACCCTGAGACTGAGATGTGAGCTTTTTGCAGTGAGTTTAATAACTACCCTACACTTCAGCCCAGAGCAGGTCAATGGCAAAAAAATATATTTAAAAAAAAATACATTATAATTACACAACAGATTCCGGTGCCAATCCGGTAAAGTCTTTGCGTAACACTAACGCCTAGGTATAGTCACGGTATTAGTGACAATTAAGCGACATATTTCTTGAGATTCGGTTAACTTTTTATCGCTTTTATTGCGTTCTTAGAGCTTTTTATGAATATTTACTTATCTGGCCATATTAAGAGTTTAATTAGAAAAGTTACAGTTTTTCTTCATTGGCAAAGGCCTTTAAATGTCTAATAGCTTTTACATCTATAAGCGTGTCTGAGGAACTTTTAGTTGTCGGTACGAAGGATATCGCTCGGCGGGCTCGTTCCCCATTGCGAAGTGCTGGGTTCAAATCCTGTAAAACGAAAAACTCCTTAAGATCAAAATTACTATTGCGACTTAATGGTTTCCTACTAAGTAAGAGATGACACCATCGCAGTGGAGTAATGTGGTGTTTCAGATTGCTGGATTATTCCAATAGTTATTACAGTTCCTTGAGACTCAGATTACACTTGATTGAATGGATGCTTTGGCTTACCCAGATCATTCTCAAATGTTACTTTTTCTGCTGCTATACAGTCACCGTCTTATTAACAAACATGGACTAACGAAGGAGTAAAATTAAGTTGATATTATAGTCTGTGTCACATTGTAATATTTTTTTTATATAATATTGGAAGGCAAACAAGCAGACGGATTTCCTGATGGTAAGAAATTCACGTCGCCTAGAGACACCAAAGGTGGTAATGGTGCGTTGCCAATCTGAGGCCGGGATGTAAGGCCTCCAGCAAAAGTCAGTTTATCGGCTACCTTACCCTTCAACCGGAACACGTCATCAGCAAGCATTGATGTTATGGCGGCAGAAAAATGGTAAAGCGGTGGTACCAATCCGGGCGAGTCGCTGCGAAACTCTACCACCTAGTAAGATGTCACGATGTTAGTGACGGTGAGCCTATGCTCGCCTTTTACGAGCTGCCTGGCAGAAAGGCAGATGGTCTATTCTGCAAAGGAGCCCAGACCAACACGGGGAAAAATAAAGACTATAAGACCAGGTTAAACCTTTGCATACATTACGCCGTGTTTATTAAAAAAAAACGGCTATTGCTTGTAATATCTTATTGCTGGTACAAAATCTTATGTAAGTATCTTCTCGCCCGTACCTATACACAGTATTTTTTTTAAATCTTATTTTGGGACAGCCTAATTTTATTTAATGTTCGAATCGAGAAATATCTTACTAACGCAAGACTGAAATTTTTGCGAGCCTAGCTGTCATAGTTTTTGATAAAATGCGATCCGATTAAAAGTACCGGTTTTTTATGTAAACAATTATTGCCGAAACGGAAGATGCGGGCACACGTACAATCAATGATGGAATCGAGCACGAGCATGATTTGTTGGAGAGCATCGAGTGCCAAATCTCACGATCCTGGCAAACCTGTCTGTTTTCATTGCCCTTTTCATTCAAACGCGATACCACAGATTTTCCGTAGCGCTCTCATTTCGATCGCATTTATCCTATCCTCATGCTTTTTTTGACAAACCTAACTCTCTCTTTCACGCATTGGATAAGCACAGAGTTATTCAAAGCGAGTCTGGCATTATGTAAACGGTTCAATAATAATAAAAATCATGCCTACTCTTAGTTGGACGTGCAGCGCGAGAGCATTATGTTCAGTCTTAGAGATTTTCTCCTGAGCTGCCTTTAGTTCGTCATCTAGTCGTTGCTTTTCTTCTTCTAGCTCTTTCAGCCTTCTTTCGGCTTCTATAATTTGAAATATTTTAGTAAATATCAAAATTATAAATGCGATTACAATCAGGCTTGTCATCCTTGCCTTATTGATATCTATAGTCGTGATGGTCCGGGTCCGGCAAAGACAGCTAGTAAGAGCCAAGCACTGGTTAAGACATAGGTAATCACTAACAAGACCAGTGGTGATAGAATACTGTGCAGTAACTTGCTCGAGTAGGAATTCACCGCCTTACCTATTGCTGCCGCCATACTGACTTGTTCAAGTTCTCTACCTAGCTACCACTACTACCCGGCTACCCAGCCGGTAGACTAGCCCAATAGGCCTAGCATCCCGGCCGCAAGATATGACGTAGCTGGAACATCTATGGCGTCTATAGATTGTCTATTACCATCAGGAGATCCGTGCACTTGCAAAAATATAAATTAATGTCAAGTTCTCAACTGGTAACGAAAGTAGTTTAACATCTTAAATCTATAGAAAGTGTATATTTTTCATCATTAGGAAGTTAATTAAGAACTATATCTTTAGCTTTAAAAAATACTGTAAACTATTCAGTATAGATCGTCAGATCTAAAATGACGTGTCTTACCATTGCATTTACATAAACGAGTTTATTTATAATACACATAAAACACTTATGTAATTGGATATTTAGTTATCTGTTAAATTTCAACGATTTTTTTAAATTTGTTGTTTAAAATTTAATTATCCAAGCTCGAAGCGGAGCAGATATCTCGTTCCATAGAATATGACAGCAATTATTTATTTCAAATATGCGACAGTAATTGACCGATCGGGTGCTGATTATGTATCTAGGTTGCCAACTTAAAACGGAAAAGTGTACATCAAATAGCTGTCAAATGACGTTATTTGCGTTTGCTGTCCCTGTTGCTGTGTTGCTGTGTTTCTGTTTTTCACTGGAGAAAGCAAATATAAAACACGTCATTTGACGCTATTTGATGTACACTTTTCCATTTTGAGATAGCAAATGAGATACATAATCAGCACCAGGGATAGGGTGCAGGGTGACAGCTATGTGATGTACACTTTTCCGTTTTGAGTTGGCAACTGAGATACATAATCAGCACCCAAGGTGCTGGGTGCAGGGTGGCAGCTATTTGATGTACACATTTCCGTTTTGAGTTGGCAACTGAGATACATAATCAGCACCCAGGGTGCTGAGTGCAGGGTGGTAGCTATTTGATGTACACATTTCCGTTTTGAGTTGGCAGCTGAGATACATAATCAGCACCCAGGGTGCTGAGTGCAGGGTGGCAGCTATTTGATGTACACTTTTCCGTTTTGAGTTGGCAACCTAGATACATAATCAGCTCCCTGTACGCATTCTCAAAAAAATTGCAATTTTCGAAAAAATGACACATAAAATAAATGACATGAGGTGTCCACATTAATATTCTCACTAACACATTCATGTAAACTAATTAAGTAGTGGGGCGCGACATTTCAGCTTAGGCGATCTGTACTTACATACCTCTATACTGTGCTTCTTTCTCTGCCTGAAGCAGTTCAAACTGCCTTCTTTTCAGTCTTTCCTCTTCGAGCATTCTCGTTTGCTCTTCCTGTAATCTTTCCAATTCTTCACGCCTCTCCCATTCTTCGGCTAAAACCCTAAAATAATTGTTTATATTAATTGACAGAAGGGAACAAAGACAACAGGAAGAAAGGTTTTAGAGTGGCAGCCTCGCATTGGAGGACGTAGTATTAAACGACCTTCCATCCGGTGGACTGATGATATGGTCAAAGTCGCGGGAGTCGTCGGATAAAAGCGGCTAGTGACTATGACTCGTGATGCTTTTTAGGGGTCTATGTCCAGCAGTGGACGTCCTCTGGCTGATGATGATGATTCATTGACAATAATGTATCTATAGATGTCAACGCAAGGTGCAAGGGCTTTTGTCTATTTTATTTATGACCTCCACATTTCATCAAATGGATGGGTGTAGATACTCCGGGAGACCTAGGTTGATATTTCACGATCAAATCCTTAGGGTTTTATCTGAGGGTGATGTCAAGTCTCCGAAAGCGCTGTGTTAAAAAGTATAGTGAATGTGGAGGAAACTAGGCAGGTCTGCAGGGACGTGACATTTGACTCTCGTTACTCTCTGCCTATCCTGTGAGGGACTTGGGATGTAGATATGTATACATTAATGCTTTAAGGGGAAGATTTTTTATGACTTGAATGGTCATATTTTATATAGGTATTGCACCTCAGTAGTGGGTTTTTGTGAACAGAGGTTGGTGTGAATATAGCCGAAGCGCATAATTTAAATAGTTGTACCATACCTCGCTTGTAGAGCTCGAACGATCTCCTCATCTCGTTTCGCTTGGGTCTCCTCTTGAAGCAGACGCTCGAGCTCCGTTTGTGCGTGTTTGAGTTCTTCCAGCTTCTTGTTATCTTGCTGTGCCAACTCTGCTAATTCCTGAAAAAAAAATGATGTCAATCTTTCCGACAGTGGGCTACAACACCTCCTTGTTATAAGGCTAGAGGGGGCGGTGAGGGGACCAGAAAAAATTGGTTTTATTTAACTTTAGGAGAAACAAATATGTTATTGCTGAGGTATTTAACGTGAAAAAAATGTGGGAACGCAAAGTAGTAACTGATTTTCGAAGTGGGCGTTCGTGAAATAAGTTTAGGAACCTTTGATGTAAGTGAGCTTTTTTTAAATTATTTTTTAGCATTCAAAATACCCTATATACTTCAATAAGATTTCTTTGGATAAATAAATAAACAGGGTGTTCGCTATTTTTCCTGGGCTCTGAATATCAATAATTCTAATGCATATATTTTTCGTTATAACAAATAAATCCATGTTGTACGGGTTTAAGTAACATTATATTTTGTTATGATATATATTTAGTGTTACTTCCTTAATATTGGGACAAACAACACTAGTCTTCTAAATTACTGAACTATTCTATATACTTCTATTATATTACTGAACCGAAGTTAGAGGCAAATCCTTAAAGGTCAGCAACGCATCTGTGATACTCCTGGTTTTGCGGATGTCGGAGGTGATCACTTTCCAACAGGTGACCCACATGGTCGTTTGCCTCCTCTTCTATAAAAAAAACCTACTTACCTTTCGTTGCAGTTTGACTCACGTCTTTTTTACATCCCCGTCTCCTTCCGAATATATGCACTTAACATTGCAGCCTCTTTTCCCACCTCTAAGCTACATGTTTAAAACTTAGCCAAGAACAGACCTTACTTGCGGTTTGGCCTTCCGTTGTCGATAACTGGTGTTGGAATTACGAAGGCTAGCCAATCTACCTGTGCCTGTGCCTCAGCAGCTAGCCTAGCGCGGACCTCCTGTTGCAGGCGAGCGCGGGCTTCCCTCGCCTCCCGCTCGCGGCGCGCGCCCGCACCCCGCCGGGTGGCGCGGGCCCGACGCTGGAACCCCTCCGCCCCACACCACGCCGCTGCTGCTGCCCGTAATGCTGATACCCACTGTAGACGACTCCTAGAAATATATAAGAAAATCAGTGGTATAAACTAATTCATCGCTTCTGTGGTCTAGCGGTTCAGGTGTTGGACTTAACCGCATGAGGTCCCGGGTTCGAATCTCGGATCGGGCAACAAAAAAAAATATGGTTTTTACAAATTTTCTAATAACAAAAATGTTGTTCGGCATTGTATATGTGCCCGGTTGGCGATAGGCTTGCCACCTATCACACAGGGGGCTTAGTGTCTTCGGATTGTCGTGGGTGCACTAGATGTGCCTCTGCCTACGGCTTCGGGGGTTTGGGCGTAAGATACTTTTTTTTAAATTATTGAATAAAAAAAACTCGTAAATCGTGGAAAAAATATGAAACGCTTTTAAAGGTTTTTTTAAAGAAATAAAAAGAGCACGAAACCATAAAGATTTTATACGCTACTGTTGAATAAAACAATATTGGTAGAGTCAGTGCTTGTATCCGCCCTTTTTAATTTTGAGAGTTGGCTTAATGTTTGGTTTTAGGTGAATCTTACGTTATGTTGAATCTACATTTATACCTACTAGCTAGTGATCGCCAAATTAAATATTAAATAATAATTAAAGAGTCGAAATTCAACCATAATAAATTTTTATATGTTGTTGATAGGAACGCCATTTTCATTTCTCAAGACCAACTACTTTGTTTCAGACTTTTTAGTGCGCCATCTGTGATCATTTATCGTTATCATCAACATATTTGTTTGTGTGTGTCAAAATTTAATGCATGGTAGTGTAGGTAATGTTTTATTTATTGATTTAATGTACTTTATAAGCATTATTCTTGAAAAATATTAGCGTTCTGCACTTCTCCTACACATAAGCTATAAGTGTGCCAAATTTTATGCTCCTGCGTCCACGCAATTTTCGTACAAATGGGTCCAAAGTTTTGGCATCACGTATTTAAAAATCTTACTTGTGATCTTGCGTTCCAAATTCGAATGTCCTTTCTGGTGTTATCAACTGAAATCTCTGTATCTTGCCTTCCCCAGCTGCTGCTTCCACAGAACTATATTCATCGATGGTGATTCGGCCACATTGTTCCTTTTGGGAAGAGCTCTTGTAGTATGTGAGTGCGCAGGGTTGCAGTACGCACCAGTATTCTCGCATTGTGGGTAATAGATAACCACGTTTAAAGAGGTAGCCCTGAAATTTTACGCAGTTTTTATTATTGGATGTTTGTTAAAGGAAATAACTTACCAAAAAAACGCTTGCTTGATTTAAGAGCAAGATATGTATACCAATAGTCTCATCAGTAGGGATGGCGAAGATCGAGTGAGTGGACTAAGCTTAGATTTAAGATTCTAAATCCATGGGAGTAAGTAAGAGAAGGAAATTGGACAGTGAATTCATAATCCTAAGCCCTAGGGCGATAATAATGAACGAGGAAGTGACTATAAAAAAAACTTAGCAACAGATAAGTTTTAGATTGGAACAGTAAATTAAATAAAGGTGCTGCCTCAATATCTATTGGTTTAGTTTATGATCGCGATCCCGATCCGGTGGTAGTTTATTAGAATGTGACGCGCACAAGTACCACTTGTTTGGTCCACGTAAAAGTTTTCTGAATCTGAATTACTACCAGTAGGTTCACTCCAGAATCTCGATTTTATGCAAATTGGAAATAGGGATCGGATTTGTGTCATTTTGTACTCATGAACTACTAGCGAACTATTTACATTTAGTTTCAACTTCAAAAAATTCAACGAATCCCATATAGTAAATTATTTTTTAGTTTTAACTAAATGTTAATACTTCGCTAGTATTGTGTACAAGAGTAAAAAAGAAACGAATCTAATTTCCAATTTGCATGAAATCGAGATTCAAGAGTAGCACTACAGATTTGTCTTTTGCAATAAAAACATTAAGATCAAACCTTTTTGATAATATCTTCGATGAAAACATCGTAGAGTTCATCAACCGCCTCGACCAATGCTTCAGCGTGGATTTGCTGGTCGCAGCAATACTTCGCTTCTATTACAGCAAGAAATGCAGTCCATTTGAAGTGGCCTATCGAAGACCCCAGCGCCTCCCAATCTGCAGCATCCCACCGCAGTCCTAGTGACAAGACCAGCTGCTCTGCGACTATACCAGCTTCTGATGGTTGAAGAACAACCTAGAAATCAACCAAATGACTACGACTTACTCAACTCATTCGTATTTTTTTATTATATTGGAAGGCTAACATGCACGCGGATTTCCTGATGGTAAGAAATTCACGTCGCCTAGAGACACCAAAGGTGGTAATAATGCGTTGTCAACCTGAGCCGGGGTGTTAGGCCTCGAGCAAAATTAAGTTAACCGGCTACCTTGCCCTCCGAGCTGGAACACGTCACAGCACTGATGTTATGGTGGCAGGAATAGGCAAGGCGGTGGTACCAATCCGGGTGAGTCGCTGCGAAACTCTACCACCTAGTCAGATGTCATGGTGTTAGTGACGGAAAGCCTATGCTCGCCTTTTACGAGCCGGCTGGCAGGAAGGCAGATGGTCTATTCTGGAAAGGGGTCCATGGATGGATTGAGACACAGGATAGTTTTATGCAAAAAAACGTTCCAGTGGGACTACGTTGCACCTAACTATTTATATTTTTATTTCAAGACATAAACACGTTTTGTTTTAATTATTTATTGTTGTGTATTTCTTTTTATTTTTATTTTGGTGCACAATAAAGAGTTATTATATTCTAAAGAAGATACCGAATGTCTGTTAAAATACATGAGTCAGTCTGTCTGATATACTTAAAATGTTAATGGTGTTCTATCATGGTCAGTTTCTTGCGTAAGTTTAATAAGGGTATGGAGATTTTCTAAACCAGCACGACAGCTCTTACTAACTGCTTAAGTAGGTTGGCAAGGCAAAAAAACAAGTCCTAAGACCGATATGGACTTATGGTATTCAGTTACGGGGATGTACCAAAAAGACCAATATACAGTGTTTACAAAGGTTTCAAAACAAAGTGCTTAAAGACATTGCAAATGCACCCTGGTACATAAAAAATGATGACCTCCATTGGGATCTCAAAGAGGAGTTTGTCAGTGACGTTATAAAATAAAGTGCAGAAGCTCATCACCATAGGCTTCAAAATCATGTGAACATCGAGGCAATCCAGCTCCTCGATACCACAGGTACAACGAGAAGGCTGAAAAGGACAAAGTCATATGAACTATAGTTGTGTAGTTTACTAGGTGGTAGAGTTTCGCAGCGACTCGCCCGGGTTGGTACCACCGCCTTACCTATTCCTGCCGCCATAACGTCATGACGTGTTCCGGTTCGGAGTATAAGGTAGCCGGTAAACTTCTTCTGCTCGAGGCCTAACATCCTGACCTCAGGTTGGCAACGCACTATTACCATCTTTGGTGTCTCTAGGCGGCGTAAATTTCTTACCATCAGGAAATCCGTCTGCTTGTTTGCCTTCCTATAATGTATAAAAAAAAGATTCAAACAGTGCTAGTGCCAAAATCAAGTGACAGTGTTTTAAGTTCAAGATACCAATGGAACTTAAGTGTAGAGACACTAAATAAAAGTTAATGGACTTATACTTAGAGACTGTAGCTTAGAAGATTAAGAGAAATTAGAATTACTCATTAGTCTATAGACTAGATTGTAATGTCGATGAAGATGCTCAGTAGAGCTTCTTATGGAGAAAGAAATAGCAGGTTGGTGGTGCAGGAGTACATACCATGGATGTCCGCCTCGTTGGTCGAGTGGCTAGCGTACATGCCTAACTACAACGACCAACCGCGAGGCTCGGGTTCGATTCCCGACGGGGGCAGGCATTTGTGTGATGAACATTCAGATGTCTGCATTTCCGGGTCTGGGTGTTTATTAAAGTTATTCTGGTATCTATTTAAGTATTTCTATGTATTAGTATCGTTGACTAGCACCCATAACACAAGCATATAAATTGCTTACTTTGGGGTTAGATTCAATTTGTGTGAGTTGTCCAGTGTCCAGTAACAACCATTGATAGTCAACCAATTTGCAAATAATGGTACATTGATTACGAATACAATTGATATTACACTATAAAAATCAATGTATGTCAAATGTTCCTGTCAATGACCTCGCATTGACGTCGTTTCGCATGTGGGACTCACATGTGAATCTTGATAAAAAGAGCAATCGAGATCGATGTGTCGTGTGTCAGTTGTAGGGGACTGACAGGCGAACCGCTTGTAAGAACTTTCCTTCTCCATCCTTGTGGGTGTCATCAATACTAGATTTTTTATGATATTGAAAGGCAAAGAAGCAGACGGATTTCCTGATGTTAAGAAATTCACGCCGCCTAGAGACACCAAAGGTGATAATGATGCGTTGCCAACCTGAGGCCGGGATGTTGGGCCTCGAGCAAAAGTAAGTTAACCGGCTACCTTACCCTCCAAACCAGAACACGTCATGACGTTTTGGCGGCAGGAATAGGTAAGGCGGTGGTACCAATCCGGGGGAGTCGCTGCGAAACTCTACCACCTAGTCAGATGTCACGGTGTTAGTGACGGTAAGCCTATGCCTATGGTAAGCCTTTTACGAGCTGGCTGGCAAGAAGGCAGATGGTCTATTCTGCAAAGGAGCCCAGACCAACACGTGGAAATACACATATAGAATTGTTTTCTGGAGGATTTTTATATAGATTAGGTACAATGTTTGTAAAAGTTCTTTGGTAAGCTATATAGGCAATTTAATAATTAAGTAAATTAAGGTTTTTCTGCGAAGATATTCATATATATGCTAACTTGACAATACATTTGTTCTAACAAATGTTCTAAAAATCTCTTTTAACAGCACATAACATAAGTCTTAATATATTTTATTAATAACCTTCATGATTTACTGATCCAGTATTGGGGTTGACTAAATGAGGTCCCGGGTTCGATTCTCTTGTCTAGTTACTCAAAATGTACCTTTTCAATTTTCTAATAAAATACCTCTCTTGTCTTATAAATAGTGGGACTAAAAAACTACCTCTGGCTAATTGTGGGTACCCTAGGTGTACTTCTGACTACAGTAATAATAAGTTGTAAATTATCATTAGCAACTACGCCTGTCCGTGTGTGTGTGTGTTTGTGGCAAGAAATGCATGTGCGAACGTGCTTGCGTGCGTGTGTGTTTGTGTGTGTGTGTGTGTGTGTGTGTGTGTGTGTGTGTGTATGTGTGTGTTACTCGCGCGCAGTTACACACAGTAAGTGCGCGCGAGTGCTATTCAAAAACTTACAACATAATGATTAGTGTTATCAGCGTCCTGTACGAGGTCACCGAGAAGGCAGAATATCCTGAACAGTTTGAACACAGAGTCGTCGCTGAAAATAGGCTTGTCCCGTGTCAGTAAGTTTTTCTTACACACGAACCAGCACACCTGGAAATAATAAACATGACGAACTCATTACATAAAAAAACAAACCGTCAATTTTTTGGAGAAGCCATTCTAAAAAAAAGAAAACAATAAAAAAAAACGTTAACCACAGCTACAGGGTATCTTCTTGTACAAATTACCGCAGAGCCTAAAGTCGAAAGTCTTCGACCAGTGTGTGTTACCGGTGATGACATATGGAACTGAGACTTGCCCGTTAAATGTAGGCCCCTTAAAATAAGCTCAAGAGTCCCTCAGCGTCCTATGGAGAGAGCTATCGTCGGTGTTTCTCTGCGAGATATGATCCGTAATTCGGTGATCCGCAAGAAAACGAGAGTAACCGACAGTTCAGAGAGTTAGCAAGGTGAAGTGGCAATGGGCAGGCCACATTGCTCGCAGAACCGACAACCGCTGGGGAACAAAGGTTCAGTGTTGCCAACCCCGGTGAATAGAAAAGCAGTAGATCAATCTTAAAAAACAGTAGAAAACAGTAAAATTACATTTTCAAAACATTAAATCTACCACATAGGTATCTAACATTCGTCTATTTCAGATTTTGTATGTAAAATGCCTTTGTATATTAATAACAACACTGGCGTACTTTGTGTATTAATAACAACACTGGCGTAAAAAACAGTTCAAAATCTTACTAAAACAGAAAACAGTGTTGTCACGTCAAAAACAGTAAATCAACTGTTAAAACAGTAGGGTTGGTAACACTGCAAGGGTTGTCGAGTGGAGGCCCCGCACCAGAAGACGTAATGTTGGACGACATTCCACTCGGTTGAACTGGTCGAAGTCGCGGGGAGTCGCTGGATACAAGCGGCTGGTGACCGTGACTTGTGGCGCTCTTTGAGGGAGGCCTATGTCCAGCAGTGGACGTCCTCCAGCTGATGATGATGTTGAAAATCAGTACAATTTATAGAAGTTAAACGACTACGCTAAAGTCAATTTAATAGATCACATTTGAGCACAATTTTACTTATTTTAAAAATATGTGTAAGAAAACGTGTTAATCTATTGTATTTTATAAATACCTAAATCTATAGACCATTCATGACTAACTTTGATGTCATGTAGCTACGATATATGAACTGGAGATAAGGAAAGCTTCCAGGGTTAAGACAATTTAAGGAAGCTATCCCAGAAATAAAAAAGAAGCTTAGAAGGAAATTACTGAAACTAAGCAGGCAAGTTCTGAGAAAAATGGTACCTAGGTATACAAACACGATACCTTTACAATACTGAAGTCTTTGTTAGTCCTCTATATAGAGCATGCATGGAGGAAGACAAAACGCCACATCACGCATTGCTGAAACTGAACTGGAGACTGTACGGAAAACCACAGGCAACTAGCCGGATCTGCTGGCTTTTTTGTGAGAGCAGGGATGGCTGGAATGGCATTCATGTCGACTACGCACACTGGTTAAACACAAGCTAAGTGCGATAGTTTGGCAGCAAAAGAAATAAAATTACTTAGACAATTTGAACATAGCTACAGCTTTTCTAGGTATCTCAAGAGGAGAAGAGGTCATGACGTAAAAAAGTGGTAAGCAGGCAATATTACTTTTATACTTTCCGAATTTTCATCTAATAACTACTAAAATACATACAAATACATACATAAAATACAATATAGATTAACATGATAACGCACAAGAAAATAAAAGGACCATTAATAATATTTTTATTCCCACATATTATGTTAAAATAATAATGACGTTAACTTAAGTAAGCTCATTAAAATTTAGTTTAATAATCTCATAACTACCCGCTTAAATACTGACAGGTTAGGTAATCGATATTGTATTTCAATTACTTTGAAAGGCAAATATAAAAGCGATTTTTTTCAAAATAAAAAAAAATGTTTTGTTTCGTTGTGATGTAAATGCAGGTCAAACCTTGGAATATTTGTATATTACTAACCTCACTTATTTTCTTCTCATATTCCCTGACTACTGGTAAGTTTAAGGTTTTGGGGAGGGAACTGAAAACTTCATGCTGGAGGTAGTAGCGAAATTCATCGAACGTCAGCTCCTGGGAAGACTTGAAGTGGTCCAAGCCCTTCTCTACTCCGTACAGATCCAGCAAAGTGCCCAAATTTGCTGTAAGTACCTGAAAAGTGATGATACATTTAAATTTTTTAAGTTATTTAAAATGACAGTGACGGCAAATTGAACTTCTAGTTCTATTTCTAGTGGAACCCCGTCCTATACCCTGTGAGGGAAATTCTCTTCTAGGGTAAATGTATACCTATATACCCCGTTTAAGAAAACAAAACGGTGTTTCATAAAAATATTTTTTAAAGAAATTATCTTGGATTATTCAACAAGTGTAGTCAGTCAGGTTAGCCGTTAGGGATTAGAAAACGTGTAAGAATGATTCGCTTGGTTTAATAATAATCAATTTGTCAACATAACGTCAGAGGGCGTCATTGTCTTATTCAGATTTCGTGAGTAGGCATTTACATGTTTAAAATTTATAAACGGCTGCACGAGCTCTATATCTAATCTAAGCAGTAGGAGCAGATAACCAGCTCATCCCTTTACAGGCAAGTCGCCTAGTTAGAAATTTGGATAGACGCCTGACCGGACTAGAGATCATAATTTACAGTGTAAGTTCCAAGGAAAGGCCATCTGTTTTCCTGACTGACAGTTCCTAAGAGGTGAGCATAGGTTTGAATGGGTTGTTACCTACTAAAACAATATTATGTTCTGGTCCAGGCAGACTACGCACCTACAACATCTATTGTGTCTATTTGCTACAGTTGTCTCTTACCATCAGGTGGGACGTGTGATTGTTTGATGTGCCATCATAAGAAAAACAAAAAAACAATGGAAGTGAAGTATAGAATATTCTTAAAACTATTTATAGTACATGTAGAGAAACAAATAGGATTACAACACACCTAGCCGTATTAAAAGGTGCAAGGTATTTTTTCTCGGAACTGCTTCATATTATATATATCGGTAATATATGCACATGTGTATGTTGATATTTTTGCTTGGTGAAAATGTTTTATTCAAAGACGATGCCAGATATTAAATCTGTAATATAAAAATGAATTGCTAAATGTGTTGGTAGCGCATAACTTCCGAACAACTTTGAACTTATACGAACAACAACAACTTCCGAACAACAACGAACCGAACCGATTTAACTAATTATTTTTTTGTTGTGTTAGTTATTGTCAGAAGAAGGTTCTTATAAAGAGAACTAGGAAAATTGCAGGGAAAATAGGAAAAACAATACTTTATTTTTCTTTATAAAAACTGAACGCGTGGAACAAAGTTCGCCGGGGCAGCTAGTATGATAATATAATAACAGTTGTTAGCTTAAAATTTTTGTGGCTGTTGGTATCCTAAAGACTGGGATAATCATTGGATTTTTATGGTATCAGAAACACCAAAGGTTGCCAACCTAAGGCCGTGATGTTTGGCCTCGAGCAATAGCCGGAACACATCAAAACATTAAGGAAACTAAAATATCATTCTAGTAATAGCTATTCTAATATTTTGGCAGAAAATAGAAGATTGAGAAGAAATTGTATATTTTGAATTTGCTAATAAAATTAACGTGGCCCGGGATTGGATATATGCCCGGTTGTCGATAGGCTTGCCACCTATCACATTACAGCTTAGTGTCTTAGGCTTGTCGTGGTTGCCCTGGTTGTGCCTCTGCCTACCGCATCGGGGATATGGACATGAACATACTTACTTACTTTATATAAGTTTAGCGAAAAATCTGGTAGTTAATAGCTTATAGAATTGCACAGAATAACATTCAGGAATTATTAAAGAAGAATTTTGTTGCCAGATTCAGACTAATCAAACGCAACTATTCGCTCTCTTTCTATTACCGAGTAAACGAAAGAGAACGAAGGCCTTTCATTAGCATGGTCTGCACCCGTCAATAGGCATTGCTCTCGTGTTACTCATCACGGTAACGTGATATAGAGATTGTTGTTCACAGCTCATTTGTTTAAGTTGCCTGCAGCTGTCTTCAACCCATTAAGGATAGCGCCCATTTGGACGGGCCGGGATGGGGCGCATCGCAGCGCAATAATCCGTCTAGATCACTTGCATACATTTTGTATGGAGCAACGCCCACTGCGCCGGGGCCCATCGGCGCGGATTTTTTCGCGGTGTATTTCCGCGAAGCACCTCGCGCGCATACCCCGATGTGGCCTACAATGACCAAATATCACTATATCACTATTAAGAATAGAGCACTCATGAGATTTTGACGCTAAAGTTTCGTATGACAACTACTAGGGGCACTTTCCATACTTGACGATTTTTAACGTCGGGTGGCCTCTCTGTTTCCTCTACTCTGGCGCAGAGTAACAAAAATCCGCCGATGCGATGCGGCCCGGCCCGCATCAGTGTGCTCCGCTCCGTCGACAGTGAACGGTATCCTTTAAGACGCTGAATACTAAAAAAATGTTTATTCGTAATTCCATGTTTTATATTTCAAATCGTGATAATCTGTTAACTGAATGTCCTGTAGTTCAAAGACAGCAGAAGATAGACAGTCATGTGGTGGACTTCACAAATCAACACTAAGTTGCTCATCGTCTTTAAATGCGAGTAACATGAGGATAAAAAAAAATGACAGGATAATACCTAATAATCATTTGTGTACTTTGTCTAGGGATTTATTATTATTGTGATGCAAATATTAGCTGCCTCTTGCTGCACTGCTTGATGACAAGAAAGTATAGCATAAAGGTAAGAAGAATACCCAAATAAAATATTATATTTTATGACAAATTAAAGATTCTCTGAGTTATTTAAGGAATTATACCAATAGTTATTTTTTTTCTGCCTGGTACCTCGTAAGATACAAGTACCTACAGGTTTAATGAGTTATATTTCACAGTGCCGATTGGTCTGAATTATAATTATTTGATCATTTAATAAGCTATATTTGGTTCTTAACATTTAAAAAAAAATACGTTCCTTTTGAGTTATTTGCGAAAAATCACTTGAAAATGCTGTTAAAGTAATATATTGACAAGTACCTATAGACTTTTTAAAAAACCTCTTTATATAACACAAGTTTCTTTAAATTAGTCGATATAATAATTAAGGAAATGGTTACTGACCTAACCATTTCCATGCTTTATCTTAAGAACAATATTTCAACCAAAAAAGAGGAGGCATCAACCTCCTAAGCAAATGCTATCAAAGATATAGCGTCAAAATTATTTAATAACATTCATAATACAGAAATAGATCTTTCTCAATCTTTCAATATTTTAAGTAGTACATAAATTATTAATGCTGTCTTAACAGGTTTTAGACACAAGCAAGCATATCGTGTTAATAAGTTGTTAGCAAACATCAGAACGTAGGTATCAAGTTTCTGAGATGACTAACACGAGAGCAATGTCTTCTAAGAACACGCGAAATAATCATTGTAATTTCAACTTGATAACTTAGACATTATCATATCGTTCGCGTTAATAAGGAGGGCTTTTTTATGATACTGGATGGCAAACAAACAGACGGATTTCCTAATGGTAAGAAATTCACGCCTAGAGACACCAAAGGTGGTAATGGTGCGTTGCCAACCTGAGGCTGGGGTGTTAGGCCTCGAGCAAAAGTAAGTTTAACGGCTACCTTACACTCCGAAACGGAACACGTCATGACGTTAAGACGGCAGGAATGGGTAAGGCGGTGGCACCAATTCGGGTGAGTCGTTGCGAAACTCTACCACCTAGTCTGATGTCACGGTGCTAGTGACGGTAAGCCTATGTGCGCCTTTTACGAGCTGCCTGGCAGGAAGGCAGATGGTCTAATCTGCAAAGGAGCCCTAACTGCGAACACTGCTACTCCTAGTGGGTCCCGATCTTGGGATTTTTTTAGATGGGTCGTAGCCCAAACAACTTTGGGAACCACTGCTCTAAAGTGTACATATTTATAAGTAACGGCATAGAGTCAATATTTTAGTAGAGACCCTGCACGATTATGGGGAAACTAGACATTGACTTCACTATATTTGCCCGTATGCGATGTGTATAGAAATCACTGCCTTAATTATTATTGCTCTAATTAGGTCTTAGATTTAGAGGGTAAAAAAGCCGGTATACTTATGCATATGGCTCACGATTCAAACCACAGATTGACTACATATTATTAATATTTCATGTCTACTAAAGTCGAGTTTTCTTACCATTGGGAAATAAATTAAAACTATCTCTATGTCTACTAACTTTACTTTTACTACTATCATGTAATTATTATTTCACTTAGCTCAAGTTATTATCCAACCGGGTATTCAAGATTAGAAAAAACGAGTTGCACTCCGGGAGTGGCAGCAAAACGAGTTGCACTCCGGGAGTGGCAGCAGAAGTGAAAATATGAATATTAACGTTACGCATTTTAGATATTTAGGAATAGTTAGGGAATAATTTTGCACGAATTTCTTTAATTTTCAGTATGAAAGTACTATCATTTATGTGGTAGAATACAATATTCATTTATTGCGCTATCGTAAACAAACATGACAACACGAACATTCGCGCAAGCGCCTTGCGGCGTCTTACGAATTTTCTTATACCCATTCCAAAAAAGTGCGCAACGCCGCTAAAGAAGTTTTCACTTCAAAAATATGTCAGCCTGTACAGAAGCCCAGCCTGAACGGACGCTTACGGTTAATAACAGAAACGTATCTGTTATTAACCGTTTCGTTTATTGATTAACAGATACTATCTGTTCCTTATTTATTTCGGTTAACAGAAATGAAAAATGTTTGAGTTTATGAATACGCCTATCGATCGGTTAATAGAAACATATCTGTTAACCGTATTAATTCTGTTAATAGTA
>NJDD01006932.1:52584-77275 GCA_002245505.1 Calephelis nemesis
CAAGTAGGTAACCCTTATCTAACTACCCTGATTAAGGTACTCCTGTACTTATTACTAAATTAGCGTGTACCCCCAATTATTATGGTACGTATTCTTTAAACTAAAAAACAACTCGTTTAAACTAGTTAATTTATTAGTTATGTAGGGTCGTTGTGCCTGATCGCGTCCACTTAGTGGAATTTGCAGGTTTGAGGTAAAATATAAAAATGTTCTGGATCTAGTTTTGAATTAACTAATATTGTAGCCCAGCCATAGTATAGTCTATTTTAGTATTAAGCTAAGTTTTAGCCAAAATGTCTAGTGATTATTTTTTAATAATTAAAATAATCGAAATATGGCGATTTGACCAGTTTGCGTCCACAAAATTCAGATCGCGTCCACCCATGGACCAGTTTGCGCCTACCAACTTATAAAGGGGTTAAGGGGAGATTTTATTAAGAAATTTGAAAGAAATATTGAGTTTCAACTATTACTGTATAAAATACATATGTTCACGCCTAGTCCCTCGCTGGGTTGGCAGAGAAGAGTACCAAGTGTTACTAGCTCCCTCACAATGATTAATTTTTTCATACAATAAAAAGCTGGTCGTGGAGATTGTGATGACAAGAGTTGGCCGTGGGTTAAAATTGACAATGGAAAGTCAACTTAGGTCTTCCCATGTAACTACGAGCAAGTACATCTATTCACTTTCGCAATATATGTCTGTACTGGTAATCTTTCATCTGCCATTCTCACAACATGAACGAACCAACGGAACATGCCCTTACTCATTATTGTACCAACACTTTTTTAATCCCACTCTTTCTCAGATCTCTCTGCTACGAATGATGCCAATCAAACTATCTACCCCTGCTAAAAGCACTACCTGGACAAACAAACTCATTTGTTTATTTTAGCACTACTACGTCTACTAAAACTCTTGAATACGTTCTGGCTACACCTCTTTCATATGCTATTTTGGTTTCATTTCGTATTCAAAGTTTTTCTTTCCAATCACCTTTTCCATCCATTAGTTCATCACTTTTTGCATCTCAGATGATTTGGAGCCCAAAATTACATCATTGATTGTTTATGTCAGAAAGGTCACCAATAGGTCATATAATTTTTCTGTTTTTATTCAAAATATCTTAATTCTAGAATACAGACATTTTAAAAGATATAGAAGATTTTGTTGGATCTGCAGGTAGTAAGTAAATTTTCTTTTATAGATTTCACATCAAGCACGTCTATTTCACAAATTTTTTTAGTTTCCTTCAATTTTTTTCCTAACTAGTATTACCTATCGTGTTCCCTCTTTCATTCTTGAAATGCTCTTTATCTTTATTATTGTTTAATGAAAACATCGTGATCGGGGACAGAACATGTGCCCGGTTGGCAATAGGTTTGTGTAAAAATGTTATCGCATTGTGGAACTCTCTTAGGCTAACCGTGCGTATCCTAGTGGCAACTTTGTCAACTTCTTTGTGGAATAATGGCTAAATAATGGCCTGAATATACTGACATAATTGTCTTTATGTATTTAAAAGTTATCATACAGTTGCTTGTGTATAAGTGGAAGAAGGCAGCAAAAGTTCAATGCGCTTGTTCCCTTCCGAACCGGTGGTGGGTACTAGTCCCGATAGGATGATACAATGCACTCTACCGACTACCACCTATATATAACTGTCTGATTAAATTTTATGAAACAGTTACGTAAGATTTAGTATTTAAATAAACAAGTGGACGCAAACTGGTATATAGTACAATCCGTCCATCCAGTTTGCGTCCAGGTAAATTTCGACATCTTTATCTTTTCCTATTATCATAATTAAGTGGACGCAAATTGGCTATTTAAATAAGCATAATAATAATGGTAAAAATAAAATAAAACCCCATCCTTATTACATATTTCTTTACACTAAAATAAAGGATCAAGTTAGAAAAAAAAAGATGACTTTGCGTCCACCCTGGACGCAAACTGACTAATTCGTAAAATTGGTATACCAGTTCGCGTCCACCTCATTTTAACTCTAAAAAATAAAATTATCAATCAAAATCATAAATATTTTTATTCTTTTAATCATTTTCAAGCCCTAGGAACAAATACAATCTTTACTTAAACTGAACACATTGAAAAATTACGTATGAAACGCGCGCTGGTTCACATTTTTTTTTTTTACTAAAGTTATGGATATTTACACAACTTTTTATGTAGGTAAGATTAATTATTTTTTTGAAACAGGAAAAATTATGCGAACAGTTCTTTTGTCTGTGTATGTGTGTTCCTAATATATTGTATAATAGGCAGAAACGACTTAATTTCTCTAATTTGTTTGTACAATTATTTTTAAGGGTTTTTTAAACGGTGACCACGAAATGGACGCGAACTGGTGCGTGGACGCGAATAGGCACACATACCCTATTAAGTTTTGTTAATGTGGAGTGATTACCTCAATATGATTATTAGCTAATGTGGGCTTGAGGCATTAGACAAGATTACATAGATTATCGTGTCATTTCAAATAAATATGAAATACCTACGACTTTGTGATTTTTTAGAATGTTTTGGTCAAAGCATAAAAATATTATAAATTACATTGGTATAGTCATATATATATAAACATTAAAACGTAATATTTTTTTGAAAATTTCGAACCTTGGGATGGGGCTTGAGGCATTAGACAAGATTACATAGAACGTAATTCGTAATTATCGTGTCATTTCAAATAAGTAGGTATTACGACTTTGTAAGTTCTTAGAATGTTTTAGTCTAAGCATAAAAAATAAAATCAATTAAACTTGGTATAGACATATTTAAGCATTAAAATGTATCATAAGTATAATATTTTAGCAACGACGGAGCAGTAATGGCCCGCACGCAGTCGTTTCTCGATCGGTTTTGTTATTGTTATCTCTTTCTATTGAGTCCATTTGTATAGTTTTTAATTCGGTTAACAGTTTGAACTATTAACCCATAAAGTTGAGCCGTACTAAAAAGGTTTCGGTTAACCTTAACTGATTACATGTGAAACCGGATAAAGCAATACCGATACTGGTGGGTTTATCACGATTTCTGTTAACCGTTTTCATTAGTAACAGATACGTAGGTTAACCGTTTCAAACGGTTAACTTTTTATATGGGTATTCCGTTCCCTGGAAGCCCTTATCCAGTCGTGGATGAAAAAAACTGCATAGAGCGGACACAAGGTACCTATAACCCTTATAACTTCACTCTTTTTCGTTATTTGGTGCTTACCATGTAACGAAAGTTAGTGTAGATAGGTCAGTCTTATATCACATATTCCCTATGTTCCTAATTTGTCCGCCATTGGATATTATATAAGGAGCTAGGATCCTAGATAAATCGATACTTACAAGTACTTGTAGCTCTATTTATTCAAGCTATTTAACGATATATTTTTACAATAATTTAGTTATTATCGTTTTATTCCACAGAGACGACATTTGATAAAGAAATAGAAAGTAAATAATGTCTACGGATTATATTATTATCATTTAGAAAATACTTTCTAGCACTATCCCCTTGATAATTACGCGCATGATGAATGATGATTACAATATGTAGATTCGATAAGAATTTAAATTAGGTATCTACCTACATATTTAATCATTTACACATATAGGCACTTATCTTCACGCCAAGTCCTTTCCAAGGTAGGCGGAGAGCATTTTTTCATGTAAGATATTTTTTTTAACACTAATGAGGACATAATTTTAATATAAAGGTATTTTATAGTTCTGATGAATATTCAGCTTTCTGATTATATTTAGAAATATATTTGATAGATTCCTAAAAAAATCATTATTTCGCCCAAGTAACATCGAAATGGCCGCCTAGAAGCTTTGAAACAAACCACACCTAATAGTAATTAAATCAGTCTAGGCGTAGAAACACTTGTACATATTTTTCTTAGTTGATATATGTAAAGCTTATGATAAAGAACTTGCTGTGTACACTCAGCTTTCAGCGGCTGGACCATGACAAAGCGATAATGCAAAAAATTAATAACTACGTTAATATTACCGACTTCAAAACCAAAAAGTAAAAAATAATAAAGATTTAATACTACCTATCCCTACTAATATTATAAATGCGAAAGTAACTCTGTCTGTCTGTTACGCTTTCCCGGCTAAACCAGTGAACTGATTTTGATGAAATTTGGTACAGAGATAAAATAGACCCTGAAGAACAAAATTTATTGCAAAAAGGGGAGAAGTTAAATATTAAATAAATAGACTATGCGGGTGAAGCCGCGGGTTACAGCTACTTATTTATATGTGCCAATTGCTAATAGGTTTGAAGTCGGTGCCAAGCCAATATAAAACTTACTTATGATATAATTATTACTTTAAGGCTTAAAACCGATTTTAAACATATTAGTAATTGGCACATATAAATGATAGGTAGTATATAATTAATATTATATCTTTATTATTTTTAGTTTTGAAGTCGGTTTTTATTAACGTATTTATTTTTATTTAATACCCTTTAGTTTAGTGCTGATATGATTTATTTTAATAAAAATAAACGTCGGGATTGGTGAAAATAGATGGAAAATGCTCATAAAATAAATACTAACAGGCTACCTGAATCAAATTTTTATGGGACGAATTCAAAGCTATTCCGCATCAAAAAAAAAGAATTACGTAAATCAGTTCAGAAACCACGGATCAATCGGTATACATACATAAAAAATATACCGACCGAATTGAGAACCTCTTTTTTTGAAATTGGTTAAAAAGAAAAGCTCATTCCCCACAAAGACGCTGTTTCATGAATACACCAAACTGCTTTTTATTACATGTGTCAATGTGTGTACCTAATAAGTTGGGATATGGAAATGATACTGCTTTAATATGTCACTGTATAAGATCTTAGCTAATTGCAACTAGTATTTGATTATTAAATATTTAATGTTAAAACATGTCGCTAATCCTAATACCTACCACGGGGGGGTTATGTAAAATAGTAAAAATTTTAAGAATTTCTAGCTAAGCTACAATTTTACAATTTAAAGTACAATCAGAGATTATAATATTGCCTTTGGTATAATTTAAAGATCGGGCTAAGCCATGGCTAAACCTACTAGTAGGTTCATCTTATCTTCTGCCATTTAAGGTCTCGTTGAAATCGGTTAAGCCGTTTAAAAGACTGTTTTAATTAGACATCCAAAAATTTTAAAATTGTATCTATTAATTTATCAGTATGCCTATATCCTTCCATTACAAATAGGTATTATACAATTTTATTTACTCGTATTTATATCGTTTGATCGTAAGTGTACTCTGACGTTCGTGATGTCGACTGATGACCTTACACCCACTTGAGTCTGTTGTTCTTTGTCATTTGGCTCATGTTAGGAATATAAATTGCTAATATGTTATTAGTAAGAAAATGTCTTTAATACTTGAAAGTGTTGTAGCACTTTTGACACTATCGAGACCCTTGTTAGGCTTTGGAGAAGCTTCAAATTTAACCATTGCTTATATCTACTTATCTTGTAGATATAAGATAAGTATGTATACATATACATATGTCGTCAATGACATCTAAATATCGCTAGCATTCCTTATAATGATATTTCTTTCATATTGCTCATCCCTACCTCGTGGTAAATTTCTTATATTCACCTTTTCGGGCATACACGGATACATATACATGTGTATCTTTACAGCTCTGCTTATATCTTTAACTTGTTCCATATAAAATTTTATAAAATTAGTTCAGCAGTTGAACTGTGAACTCGAAGCGAAGACTTTAGTATCAGGCCATTATTATTTTGGGAATTATGAATAATTACGTACGTTTAAATTTTTGACATTGTACAAAGTGGCTTTCGTTTCTAATTGCCTTCTACGAATGGAAAAATTGCATTGTAGACTGTTTCCCCTATTGCCTTACTTTAGTTAGTCACTTTATCGGTAGAAATAATACCCATTGTTTCTTACAAATTGAATGTGAAAGCTCTGTAATTGTTAATTAAGATAATTCCGACAATTAACTACAATCTGGGTTGTTTAACAGGAAGTGTGGTAATTGAATTTGCTTAACATCCCGTACAGAATCCGCATTGTATTTTTCACCCGACTGCAGGACCGTTCTTTTTTTTTAGGCAAAATCACTAGTATAAAATAAAGTCGCTATCCGTTGTCTGTCCTTATGTATACTTAGATCTTTAAAACTTCGCAACAGATTTTGATACCGTTTTGTTTAATAATTAAAATAATTCAGGAGGAAGATTGCTAAGTATAATAACATGGTCCAGTATTGGTCCTGGCTCCTTTGCAGAATATACCATCTGCCTTTTTGCCAGGCAGCTCTTTTAGCGAGCTTAGGCTTACCGTCACTAACACCATGACATCCTACTAGGTGGTAGAGTTTCGCAGCAACTCGCCCGGATTGGTACCATCGCCGTTGCCGTTGACGTTTGAGAGTTAGGTAAAATAAGGTAAGGTAAAAGTAAAATATAACATTAAGTATTTACTTTATACTTTTATAGCCTTTTGTATTCACAATTTTCATTGGTGTACAATAAAGTTTAAATAAAATAAATAAGTTTTGTAATAATTATTAACTTGATATAATTACATAAATTTTGGTTTCCGGGGAGTTTGTTGTACCGTTTCTTCTCCTGACTGCTTTGGAAACTTGTATTTTGCAGCAGATAGAGTTAAATTTATTTACATTTTAAATTTGTTTGTAATTAATAGTCCTGTAAGGAATATAAAAAAACGTGTAAATATTGAAATATACATAATAAAACAGTATAATATTTGCACACTACAATGTGATAGAATGTGTTGGATTGCTTAAATTATTTTGCAAAATATTCAGCAATTTCTTTTTCATTTAATTTAATTATTTTATTCCACAAATCACACGTAACAAACAGACTCTCTGACGTAAAAGCGTCCCGGTCATTAAGTATTTCGGGCATGCTGATATTTAGGTAGTTGAAGGTCAAATGGATGGAAGGTACGAACTACGACGAGGGGTTCAGGGAGGTAGGGCGACAAAGTCATTATGTTAATGGACGGACCGACTATTCGCCCTATACACTTACCTACGTACTAGGCCTAATAACATTATTCTTTTTGCAAAGTTAAAAGATAGGTTGGTTAGTTATGGTTGGTAGATGATAAAAGAAACTCCTCGGCAACCAAGATTTCTTTAATCTTAAATAAAAAAAAATGTATTAAGTTAATAATTATAACCTGTAAATATTTTATTACTTATACTTTTCTAATCGCCTCTGTTGTCTAGCGGTCCGGGTGTTAGACTTGACTGCATGAGGTCTCGGGTTCGAATCCCGGGTCGGCCAACAAAAAGAAAATTGGATTTTTCCAATTTTCTAATAAAAAAAATGTTGGTCGGGATTGGAAATGTGCCCGGTTGGCGGATAGGCTTGCCACCCATCACATTATGGGACTTAGTGTCTTCGGCTAGTCGTTGGTTGTGCCTCTGCCTAGCTCTTCGGGGATATGGGCGTGAAGATACTTTTTTATACTTTTCTAAAAGAAAATCTTTTATAAAGCTTGAGTAATGAATAATGATTGATATAAATAATATGTAAAATATGTTTTTTTGTTTTGTATCAGTAATTCTGACTTTATCATAATTGTTTATATCTAATGACAAAAATTGAGCAACTCCATCTTACTCGCCCAGATATCGTACACAGATATAGTAGATATGTCGTTACTTATATGTTATTAAATTTAGTATATGTGATAGCAAATCTATTCATATAAAATTAATCCCTGTTTCTTTTGCTCATTGAATAATGCATGAAAGAGAGTAAGTAAAGAGTATTAGTAAAGTAAAGAGCCTCCGCTGGTTTAGACTTTGGTTTTCTGGAAACAATGACAGATGAAAAATTGACAAGGCAGATATACAATGCGAATGTGGATGAATGTAGGTAGCGGAAAAGACCTAGGTTGACATAACATGATCAAAGCGCTAGGGTGTTTTCTGAAGGTGGTGTCAGAAATCTCCAGAAGCGGCATGCTTGTATGAAAAGGGTATATGAAAAGGGTATAAGGGTATAATGAATGTAGAGGAACCCTGCAAGTTCTACAAGGATAGTAAGATTTGGCACTCGATACTCCCTGCCAACCCTTGCAAGAATCTTGTCGTGAAGATAAATAAAATTTAATAATGTTCGCTACTATTATATACATGCATACATATATTCGACAGGGAATAGGAATGTAAGTTGGACCCTAAGACCTTTTACCACGTATCTACGTCTAAACCGCTTCCAATGGAATTAATCACATCGAAATAGTAATCATGAAATTAAAAAGGAAAGATTATAAAAGGCTACATTTTGTCACTATCACTAAGCGGGATCTGGTGGGAGAGCTAAACAAAACAAGTCGTAATTTTAACTAGTTAATAAATGTCTTTATTAAATAGAATTGCATGACAGCGTGGAAAATACCAAATAATAAATATACATCCATTGTGCGATTACTCACGTCTAAAAAAGAGGTCTCAGACAGCCACACAGCGAACCCAAGACAGGAAATTTAAATAATTTAAATGCTGTAAATCTGTAATGAAGCGCAGTCTATAAAGGTATTACTGAATCTAATAAAAGACTAGAATCATTTATTAGTGTCGACTAAATAAACAAAAAAATATATTAAGTATGACTCAAAAACAACTCGCGGATCTCGATCAAATTTAAATGGAACGAACTGGTAGCTGCTGCTTTCAACAAAATAAGAAACCTTAAAATTTAATTATATGTTATTATGTACCACATATAATAGGAACATACAATCCAATTGAGATTTCTATCTTTTCCTAAATCGATGGAAAACTACTACTAATGTATTATATATTTTGATATTTAGAAGCCTCCGAAACAAGTGTGTCTGCAATGATGAAATTGGCAATGAAAAGGGCAATGAATTTGGAGCGAGAGGAGAAAGGAATTTCGCGTGATAATGTGTATAAGTCTGTATACATGTTGACAGGTGAATACGAAATTTCAGTTAAGTATTCGGTCACTTATGCCGTGGGTGTGAAGAATGAAGATCTAAAGGACAATCATTCTTCTAAAGGACAAGATTGCTCTTAATTTCATGACTCTTACTTTTTTGGAAGTCGGTTAAATGTAACAAAGCAAAGAATACGATGCGGTACGTTTTATCCAATAGAACAATTTTAATAAATTATTTTGTTTAGAATAAAATTAAAAATCATTTATTAAACAATATAATTTGTAAAAAGCTTTTATTAGATTCGTAAATTCGTAAATTAATTAAATTCAAATCGTAAATTATTTAATGACTGTACTACTAGTTGTCTCTGGAAGAAAAACCTAGAGTACCTAAATGAGTAGATAAACCTGTTGCAACTAGATCAGTTATATTGGATTTCGATTTCTTTATATTTAGATTTTTTCGATATTTTGATGTCTGTAGTTGCTACATATTTCCTGAATGCATGTGTGAAAAGATAATAAACTACATACCTACTTCTTTAAAAAGCTGTGTCTATTTTTTTTAAAAACCTGAGACCAGCACCCACTTAGAAAAAGGAAAATCTCCTATAAGAAACCAGACGTGCCTTAGACAATGTGCGTTGTAGGTATCTTGCACAGAATAGGTTAAATCGTGATAAAGTATTCGGCTATCCTTTTCTATTTTTTCTAGAAATACTATAAGAAATATTTGTTAAACCTGTTATTAAAATCTCTATCCCTTATTATCGGTAACCGTTTACTTCGCGTAACTCTAATATTATCATCATTCCTTTAATTTATAATGGTACTAGCTTTTACCTGCGTGATTCATGGTCCCACAGGAATATTTTTTCAGGATAAAAACTATCCTATGTGTTAATCCCAATTACCCTCTATGTGTGTGATTAATTTCATGAAAATCGGTTCTGCAGTTTTTGCGTGAAGAAGTAAGATAATAAGCAAATATACGAACTTTCGCGTTTATAATGTTAGTAAAATTATTGTAATGGTATTTCAACAAATTTGTTAAAAACCATGGTCTGACCTTGAGTGAAAATTTTAGTTGCACCCGTCACTGATATCTCTAAAAAAGTATCCAGCACGCCTCTGTGTCCAAGTGTTAAATTTGACTTCATGAGTTCCCAAATTCGATTCCCGGGTCGGGCAACAAAGAGAAAATGTGGAATTTCCAATTTTCCGATTTAAAAAAATTTTGCTCGGGATTGGATATGTGCCCGGTTGGCGACAGGCTTGCCACTTGTCACATTGTGGGACTTGTGCCTTCGACTAGTCGTGGGTGCCCTGATTGTGCCTATGTCTACCTCTTCACGGACATGGGCGAGACGAAGTATTCTGCACGTTCCCTTGTGTCAAGTGCTTAAATCTATTTCTTTCAAAACGGAAAGTAATGTTAGTTCAAGCACTTATTATTCCATTGTTGGATTATACCGATATTTGCTATGCCGATGCTACTGGGAAATGCCTTAATAAACCTAAGCGTCTGCAAAATGTTGGAATTCGCTTCATTTTCGGTCTCAAGTGGCTTCCTATTCCTGAGCGCAGAAACCTTCATTGACTCTGTTTCCTTTTCAAAGTTCTATTTAATGCAGCTTCTTCTATTTATACGAGCGTTTTACATTCGTATAGTAGTACTATTTAAATTATGCACTTCGGCTGTATTCGTCAAGCTTCGGAAATTCGAATGCATATTAAAGATAACATAGAGTTGTTATTACACAACTAACTAATCATTTCGTTTAAATGAATTAGGTCAGCCAATTTACAAAGAAAAAAGGGCAAAAAGTGTAAAGCCGAAGTGCATAATTTAAATAGTAGTACTATAACATCTCTTGATTCACGTTGTTGTCCACAACTTCGTGGAATTTTGAAAGTTCCTTTTAATTCCATTATGACTTATAACTATTACCGTAATTTTAATGTCTTAAAACCCTGGAATTCATGGCCAAATTCAGAGCATTCAAACATTGGCAGTTTTTAAGAAGGCAGTAATTTAGCGTTTTAGTTCGCAATTATAATATGTTTGTATGATAGCAATTCAGTCATAATTAGTATTGTAGATTGTGTTTTCTTTTTTATAGTTAGTTTATGTATTGTGCACTCTATATTTTACATTTATTTTAATTTGGGTTTGCTGGAAGAAATCTCTTTAATAAATAATTCACCTTTTGTATCATTTTACATATACACTTGTTTTTTGACTTTTTTGTTTACAAAAAGAAATAAATAAATACATTTATGCTGTTATATACTTACTCAAATTAGTTTTTAGAAATCCTAAAAAAATATTTTGCCACTTTATTAATATTATGATGGACTATTCGATTTGTTTTGTCATTGTTGTAAGTAAAGGTTCGGGTATTGATGTCATTGTCTAGAATTGCATAGCCCTATGATTGACGATTACGACCAACGTTAACCTATTTATAAGGGGATGTACCCCTCTTCACAAAGGCGCCCGACAAACGGACGGCGTCATTTATACTGACCTAACTGAGATATTTGGAGATATATAAGACACTAGACGACCCGGCGAACTTGGCGTGAAGAAACGTATTTATGTGTATGATGTATGTTATGTATTGTACGTTAGTTTGATAAGCCTGTAATTTTTGAACTTCTTGAAACTTTGAAAAAAAATACGGGATAATCTAATAATCTAATAACTATGAATACGACTACGCAATTATAAATTATAGCTCAATTTATATTTGAACTTATTTCCCTCTACTATGGGAACCTCTCTAATGAGAGGGGTAAAAGGTATTCAGCCTATTTCGCAAAATAAAGTACCTATCAGTCAAAATTCGTGACGATCGGTTTAGTAGAGCCGCCGTGTATTGCGATAATGATACAGACAGACAAACAAATATTTGGAAAATGCTTTCTGTTGCCCCTTTTTAGTCGCCTGCGCCTATTTTTAAAATATCTTCAGTTAATTTTCACTTCAGTACATTTTTTTATAAACTTGCTGTCCCGGCGAACTTCGTTCCACCCGTTCAGTTTGTTGGGGAAAAAGAAAGTAATTTTTCTCCCATTTTCCCTGCAATATTCCCGGTCTTTCTTTTCATAAGAATCGTTTCAGTCGTTTGGAAGTTATGCGCTTACCAACACATTTAGCAGTTCCTTTTTATATTATAGATATACCTAGGTTACACTAAATTTGTAAATGAAAGCGAATAACCTTTTTTACGACAAAACATAAAGAAAATTCGCTTATAAATTTAAATTAATAGTACATTAATTGTCAACCTGCAGCAGAGATGTTCCATCAGTTTTCCGGCTGCCTTACCTCAGACCGGAAAACGACAATGACGAAATAGCAAAATTGTGGTAACAACAACTGGTATTTATTATTTATCGCGATTTTGAGAGTAGGGTTATCTGTATAAGTAAGTATACCGAAGAAGCTTGATATTTTAGGCTCAGGTTACCAACCTACTTAATATCTTCCTTAGACGACGCGGACGTATGTTTCTCACCATTATGAAATCTATTTATTTTTTTGTCTTTCTAAACACATATTTTTTTTATTAGATAAAGAAGCAAGTATCTTCACGCCCATATCTCCGAAGACATAGGCAGAGGCACAACCAGGGCACCCATAACTATCCGAAGACACTAAGTCCCACAATGTGATAGGTGGCAAGCCTATCGTAAACCGGGCACATATCCAATCCCGAGCACCATATTTTTATTAGAAAATTGGAAATACCACATTTTCTTTTTGTCGGTCGGTCCCTGTTTAAAAGTTATGATGTCACAGACGTCGGTCCCTGGCCTCTGTTCAAAAGTTATGATGTCACAGACAGATACGCACATACACATAAACACATACCCACACACACACACACACGTCAAAATTATAATAACCCTCTTTTTCTTTCCGGGCTTTTAAAATGCCTTTTCGCTATGTGTAGAGCCCAAGCCTCATTGTTTGTTTTATCTCTGTTCTCTACATTCAGATTAGTCAATCAAGTGAAGACTCATGAATGAATCTAGTCTTAATTAGGGCCTGGTTTACATAACTTTTATTGTTTTTGTTCCAAGAACGTGATACATAGTTTATTTGGTTAAATAAAACGATGATTCACTTGAATATGTCTGATAGCAGTTTAAAAGTTTTATTATGAAACAAACGTATTATCACTACATAGATTAAAACAAAGTCGCTTCCTCGGTCCCTATGTTTTTTTTTCACGAATTTGGAAGGCAAACTAGCGAACGGATTTTCTGATGTTAAGAAATTCACGTCGCCTAGAGACACCAAAGGTGGTAATGGTGCGATGCCAACCTGAGGCCGGGATGTTAGGCCTCGAGCAAAAATAAGGTTACCGGCTACTTTACCCTCCGAACCGGAACACGTCAACGGTAAGCGCTGACATTATGGTGGGAAGAAGTAGGTAAGGTGGTGGTACCAATCCGGGCGAGTCGCTGCTAAACTCTACCGGATGTCACGATGTTAGTGACGGTAAGCCTTATGCTCGCCTTTTACGAGCTGGCTAGCAAGTAAGGCTGATGGTATATTCTACAAAGGAGCCCCCGGACCAACACCTTTTGTATGCTTAAATCTTTAAAACTACGCAACGGATTTTGATACCGTTCTTTTTAATTGATAAAGTGATTAAAGAGGAAGGTTTATATGTATATTTCATGACCATGCGAGGCCGGAACAGGCCGCTAGTTAAAAATAAAAACCTGCTATAACTTAACATAGTATTAGGTAATAGCATATCACGTATACGTAAAGAAATATCACTGGGACAGTTACAATTTTGTGTAAATTATCGAATAATATTTGTTAAAGCTCGTTTTTTTATGTTATAGGAAGGCAAACAAGCAGATGGATTTCCTGATGGTAAGAAATTCACGCCCTATAGAGACACCAAAAGTGGTAATAGTGCGTTGCTAACCTGAGGTCAGGATGTTAGGCCTCGAGCAAAAGTAAGTTTACCGGCTACCTTACCCTTCGAACCGGAACACGTCGTGACGTTATGGCGGCAGGAATAGGTAAGGCCGTGGTACCAATCCGGGCGAATCGCTGCGAAATTCTACCACCTAGTCAGATGTCACGGTGTTAGTAACAGTAAGCCTATGCTCGCCTTTTACGAGCTGCCTGGCAGGAAGGCAGATGGTCTACTCTGCAAAGGAGCCCGGATCAACACGGAAAACCGTAACACGAGGTTTTAACTTGCACTAAGGATTAGATACAAAATGATTAAATGAATAATGATAAGTTATATGTTTGTGTTACTGGTGTTTTGACAGATACTAAAAACTAAAACAATACGACATAAATAACAATTTTTCTATTACAGTTTTAAGAAACACCCAAGCTCAGACATACTAAATCTATGTTCAAATATTTTGCTCCTGTTGGTTTTTAAACCCACGGTTAATCGGAGTTACGCATGTACGTTAACCCTTCGGCCGAAATGGCTTTTAAAAAGATAATGACTTATTTTTAAACTGAATGCAATTGCTCGCAAGGTAGGTTTGTTGTACGCAATAATATACTGTATAGCAGAGTCTTGCCCGGATACCATCGTCATTTCTTTAGCCCTGTTCTTTACCCCGTGTTGGTCCGGGCTCCTTTGTAGAATAGACCATCTACCTTTTTGCCAGGCAGCTCGTAAAAGGCGAGCACAGGCTTACCGTTACTAACACCATGACATCTGACTAAGTGGTAGAGTTTCGCAGCGACTCACTCGGATTGGTACCACCGCCTTACGGTGGTAAAAATCCGAGTAAGTCGCTGCGAAACTCTACCACCTAGTCTGAAGCCTATGCTCGCCTTTTACGAGCTACCTGGCAGGAAGGCAGATGGTCCATTCTGCAAAGGAGCCCGGACCAACACGGAGGATACATTATTCATTGATACGTTTTTTGTTTCTTTGACATTTTTAGACTGATATATGACGTTTTTATATTTTTTAACTAGCTGTTACCCGCGGCTTCGCCCGCGTAGTCTACTAATTTGATATTTAGCTCTCCAACACTGCTCGTTACAATTGTAAGATGAAATGTAGCCTATATCGCTATCCAAAGTTTCATCTATTTTTTTTGTAAATATTAAAATCAATTCAGCAATTTTGCCCTCAAAACTGAACATACACTTTCTCTTTTCTAATTTCACCTCAGATAAATCGTAGGAATACGTTATTGTGTTTACAGTTTTATCTGCACTTCGGCAAATCCTGTGAAAATAAATTAGTTAATCCTGTGAAATAAAATTAAATTAGTTATGGAAACCTCTAACAGATTTTTTTTCGAAATTTTAGAAATATACATATCGTCTCTGAGGTCTAACATCCGTCTTCGAAATTACTTCTTGAGATTTTGGGTTCTATTTCCGGTCCGGGCAACAAAAAAAACAAATAAAAAATGTGAAGTTTCAATTTCCTACTAAAAGTAACGTTTCCACTTGCCCGGGATTGAATAAGTGCCTGGCTACAGTCAACTACACATTGTGGGACTTAATGTCTTCGGCTAGTCGTGAGTGCTCTGGTTGTGCAGTTAGGCAGAACTAACCCTTCGGGGATATCTTCAGAAACTCACATTTAGAAATTGTAGCAACAAAATTGAATTCTTCAGCTTTTTAATATTAGTATGAACCGATTCTGTGATAAATTTGACCTTGCACAGAAAAATGTGGAAGAACATCCTGGCATAACTATGTGTCTACCTACTCTAAACGACGTCATTTAAAAACAATCATTGCATTTGCGCATATTGCTAAAAATCTTCGAGATTTATCAGAATTGCACAATAAAAGAGAAATTAGCGGCTCAGCTGGTTCACCAAGCAAAAGTAATAATATCTTACCATTTACACAACCCTGCGTTTCATCTTTGAATTTTAAGGGATCACAATTCTGACATTTTATAATAATTTTTCCAATTAATATCAAATGAGGATTTTTATACTGTAACGTGTGGTCATAATAGAATCCTGCATTAACAAAAACATTCCTATTAAACCTTCTGAAAATGATTCTACTTTGAGCTTGACGCTGACACTTATTGATCCCTCAAAGACACTTAACAGTCAGCCTGTTCCGCAAGTCTGTTGAGTCTGAATATGGAGTGACCATTGTCGAATGCTAGCAAGTGATCATAATCCACAAAAACACTATTCTTGCCAACATTTTTTTAGAGTTTCCCTCGACTTCCCCAGGATTTCATCATCAGATCCTCACCTGGTGACCATGGAACCACCTCTGAAATATACCCTTTCAAACAAAAAACGATTTTCCATACGAACATTCATTACCTCTTTTTACCCATTCTCTCTCGTTTTTTAGTGATAAAAAGAAGCCTATATTCTTTCGTTTATCATTAAGTGTTTAAATACAAAGTTTCACTGATACAGCTTTAAAAATGGCGATTTTACATATGAGCAGTCATCCCCTCTTTTTACCCACTCTCCCCCATTTTTCGCTATAAAATGTAGCCTATGTTCGTTCGTTTATCATATAGTGTCTAAATATAAAGTGTCTAAATACAAAGCTTACTGTTACAATTTTAAAAATGACGAATTTTCATATGAACATTGATCCCCTGTTTTTACCTATTCTCCCCTATTTTTTTACAACAAAAAGTAGCCTCAGAGTCTATCCTATCTCTGTACCAAATTTCATCAAAATTGGTTCACTGGCTTAGGCGTGAAAGCGTAACAGACAGACAGAGTTACTTTCGCATTTATAACATTAGTAGGAAGTTGGGTTTTTAACCAATTTTGCTACTATGTATGTATATCATAATTTCTATATAGTGTCTAAATATAAAGTGTCTAAATACAAAGTTTCACTGTTACAGTTTTAAAAATGACGAATTTCCATATGAACATTCATCCCCTCTTTTTACCCAATCTCCCCTATTTTTTTGCAATAAAAAATAGCCTATGTTGTTCCTTAGGGTCTATTCTATTTCTGTGCCAAATTTCATCAAAATCGGTTCACTGTTTTAGGCGTGAGAGCGTAACAGACAGACAGACAGAGTTAGTTTCGCATTTATAATATTAGTAGGGATTTTTAACCAATTTTACTATGATTATGATATTAATATATGATACTAATATTTGCTATTTTACTATGTGTATCATATTTTTTTTGTGTGTTTTTCGTTAATGATAAACTGAAGTACGTGGTTCATTGTTATGGACTTATGGTAAAAATTACTGTTAAATAATTTTCCTACGCAAATTGTGCCACCCCCGTTAACCCCCATAGGGGTTGATTTTCAAAAAACGCTTAGATATTTATCTCATAATTTGTATTGCAGAGCATTGATTCAATATCACGCAAAATATTTCAAAAGAATTAAATTTTCCAGACAAACTTAGCCACCTCCTTTAACCCCCAATGGGGGTGAATTTCGAAAAACCCTGAAATACGTGTTTCATCATTTGTGCTAAAAAGCATTAATTCAAAGTTTCATGCAAAAATGTGCAATAAAAATATTATTCTCATACAAACTTAGCCATCCCCTTTAACCCCCAATGGGGGTGAATTACGAAAGCCGCCGGTACCGCCGCAACCGCGTTGTCCCTATATTTTAAACCTGTAATATCTCCGAAACTATTAGTTGAATTTACACGCTGTAAAGGGCTATACTGTTCTATATTAAATGTAAAATTTATTTAAGATACTTAATTAGATAAGGATTAATGCTGTATTGCTTTAAATCGCTTTGTAAATAAGCCATTATTTTTCGTAAAAAGTAAAGGATAAAAATTGGTTATTGTAAGTTATCCCTAAGAGATAAACATATACCATCGCGAACTTTTTTGTAGACCTTTTTAAGGTAAACAATACTTAATACATTATTTTGATCTATCTCGTAGAGTTCAGCCAGCGTTTGCAATGCAAGCGCAAAAAAATATGTTTATTTACGACTTCGCATTAGAAATCTTGAAATCATCAGTGGTTCTCTAATATATGAAGCATGTTATTATACATATAAACCTTCCTCTTGAATCACTCTACCTATTGAAAAAAACCGCATCAAAATCCGTTTCGTAGTTTTAAAGATATAAGCATACATACATACAGACAGACGCGGAAAGCGACTTTGCTTTATACTATGTATAGATTTTTAATTTGATTTAACAGTTTAGTAACCTTTTCATTATGTAACCTCTGTTAATTGTTTTGTAAAGATATATATATAAGATACCTAGACATATTTAGTTAGTTGTTTTTATACATATTTAGTTATAATATTGGATGCCTCTGTAGTCTATCGCTACGGCGTCGGACTTGACTTCTTGAAATCCCGAGTTCGAATCTCGAAATATTTTGAAAAATGTGAATTTCCAATTTTCCTTATTAAGGTTAATTTTGCCCGAGATTAGATAGGTTGGCAATAGCCTATTGGCTTACAACCTGTCACTTTGTGGGACCCAGTTTCTTCGGCTAGTCGTGAGTACCCTGGTTGTGCCTCTTTCTATTTAGATCAGACCCTTTTTTAGTTAGTTATTAGCTATTGTTATTAATAACATTGATCTGTGATTCTTCTATGATTGACCGCCTCGTTGGTCGAGTGGCTAGCGTACACGCCTTACTACACCGACTAACCGCGATGCTCGGGTTCGATTCCCGACGGAGACAGGCATTTGTGTGATGAACATTTAGTTGTCTGTATTTCCGGGTCTGGGTGTTTATTAAATTTATTCTAGTATCTATTTAAGTATTTCTATGTATCAGTATCGTTGACTAAGTAACACCCATAACACAAGCATATAATTTGCTTACTTTGGGGTTAGATTCAATTTGTGTAAGTTGTCCAGGGATATTTATTTATTTGTGATTTTTATTGTGATTCAGAATTGTGCAGACTTATATAATAAAACATATTTTTTGATTTATGTATGGTTTTAATATGAGAATAACTAAAATAATTGAATAATTTTTAGATAAAATATTTTAATTTAATAACTTCACGCCCATATCCCCGAATATGTAGGCAGAGGCACAACCGGTTCACCCACGACTAGCCGAAGATACTAAGTCTCGCAATGTGATAGGTGGCAAGCCTATCGTCAACCGGGCACATATCCTATCCCAAGCAACATTTTTTTTATTAGAAAATTGGATTTTTTTAAATCTAATAACTCCTTTAGAAATAATACAAGAAATAGCAAATTTGATACATACCTTACTTGATTATTTTGTTACACTAAGGAAATCTGTTTTAGAAGTGGCGACGTTTTTGATAATTTTGTATAGGTATTTGTAAACGGTACTTTTAGGACTTTAAATAATACGACTAGCCTATCGCCAACCGGGCACATATCCAATCCCGAGCAACTTTTTCATTGAAAATTGGAAAACCAAATTTTCTTTTTGTTGCCGGACCCGGGAATCGTACCTGGGACCTCATGCAGTCAAGTCCGACAACTGAACCACTACACCACAGAGGCGATTGCTACACTACAGGAAATTTATGGAATTTGGAACAAAAAGTTAGGACGAACACGGAACATATCGAAAAACATAAATCTCTTTCCGCAATCGGTAAAAAAGGCAAATGTCAATAAAATTGTCACGGCGATTGTAATATCTGTAGGTCAAGGCACACCACAAGGCTGAATTAAGTTTAAGTTAATAAATTACCTTCAACTTAGATTTATGAACCACATAATTATTCTGAAGCGAGTCGAAGGCGTGCCAAATACAGTTTATCACATTTTTAAGGAGCGCAGACATTATAACACTGTATCACATTTGTTAAACACACGTCTTGTTCGCGAGAGGTCGATTTTCCAACTGTCTGGCTCAATCTGATTCGCGTATCGCCAGGAAGTGGCCAGACGACTGATAAAGGCGATTGTACACTAGTCTACGTAATAAAATCGCAAAAAGCTGTGTCTGTACTCTATAAATTGGATATGTTTTATAAAAATTTTAAATAATTTTTGTACATTTGTTTGCGCATTACGGAAAACTACTAGACCTATTATTTTTTTTTAGATTGGATTTTTATCATCTGAAGGATAGGTTCTTATTACTTGAAGGTTCGACTTCCATTTTCTCATGTAGGTCCAGGTACTCTATGAAGAATGTAAATAAATAATTGTGAATCAAGAATATCTTTGTATAGTAATGAATTATTTATTACCAAAAAAAAAAACTCTAGTAGTAGAGGGGGTATGTATCTCCTTACCTGAGTTGGGAGTCTAATCTGTTCTTGCTACCATAATGACAGTGTGTTGTACTGGTGAGCCGGTAGACTTGCACATTATGGGTAACACTCCGACTTCGTCTCATCGACACGCCTATAACATCAATAGTGACTATAGGCTACACTTGTTTCTTACCGCACATATCCCCGAAGGGGTAGGCAGAGGCACAACCAGGGCACCCACGACTAGCCAAAGATACTAGGTCCCACAATGTGATAGGTGGCAAGCCAACGGGCGCATATCCAATCCCGGGTAATACTTTTTTTATTAGACAATAGGTTACGCTTGGAACTTAAAAAAAATATCTTCACGCCCATATCCCCGAAGAGGCAGGCAGAGGAACAACCAGGGTACTCACGACTAGCCGAAGACACTAAGTTTTACAATGTGATAGGTGGCAAGCCTATCGCCAATCGGGCACTTATCCAATCCCGGGCAACAATTTTTTTAATAGAAAATTGGAAGAACCAAATTTTCTTTTTGCTGCTCGTCCCGGGATTCGGACCCGGGACCTTATGCAGTCCAGTCCAACACCTGAACCGCTAGACCACAGACCGCTAGACTATGTTAACCGATTAATGTATTTTGTATAACACTATGGTGAAACCAGTCGTATCAAATGGGTGCGGTGATATTTTATATAACATCGATAGCACTAGACCAGGGGTGGGCAAATTCTTTTGACCGCGGGCCGGTAAGTTAAAAAAAATCTAGTGGCGGGCTAGTAAATTATAATTAATCTTGAGGCGGGCCGGTTTATTAAAACACCTAACAATAGCAGTAAATATTACGATTATAAAACGTTGTATAAAGATAACGTAAGGCATTTTTTATTTTATTTTAAAATCCTTTATTATAATAAAATCTATTTATGAAGTCTTAACATATGAAATACGCAATATATATGTTTAAAGTGTCGATTCAGTACCTTAATTGTTCAAATTTCAATAGTCTTTTAACATTTCGACCATTAACTTTTTAAGGAGGTTCATATTTTTTCTAAAAAAAACCCTCGGCGGGCCGGATTAAAACCTCTCAAGGGCCGGATCTGGCCCGCGGGCCGCAATTTGCCCACCCCTGCACTAGACCAATTTAGGTCATGCTTTCATTAACAATTAAATGATCGAATTAATCTCCTTTTGTTCCATCAAAATCAGTCGAGTAATTTTATGTCTACAATTAAAATTAAGTTAGTAATTAATTTATTCAATCAGAGAAGTCAGATATTTTGTGTTTCTATCAAGAGCGGATCCAAAGGTCGTTTGGTCATGACCCCCCCCTGGCCAAGCTTATAAATAGGTCGAATAGTATTTGCTGTTTTTTAATTTTTTTGAAATTTGTATAATTTTTAAAAATATTCACAAAATAAAAAGAAACTTTGAAAGTTTCTGTTTTCAAAAAATATCAAACTATTTTAAACTTTTATTGTGTGAACTTTTTAACCCGGGTTTCGTCGCTAGGCAATTACATACAAAAACGTTTGCTAGGTGCCAGGTAAAATTACATTATTTGTGTGATAATTCGCGTATCACTATTTTGATAGATGCTAATATATCTATTTGTTTTATTTTAGTCTGTAACTATACTATCTATACATAGTATATAGCAAAGTCGCTTTCCGCGTCTGTCTGTATGTATGTATGCTTATATCTTCAAAACTACGCAACGGATTTTGATGCGGTTTTTTTTAAATAGGTAGAGTGATTCAAGAGGAAGGTTTATATGTATAATAACATGCTTCATATATTAGAGAACCACTGATAATTTCAAGATTTCTAATGCGAAGTCGCAAATAAACATATTTTTTTGCGCTTGCATTGCAAACGCTGGCTGAACTCTACGAGATAGATCAAAATAATGTATTAAGTATTGTTTACCTTAAAAAAGTCTACAAAAAGGTTCGCGATGGTATGTTTATCTCTTATGGATAACTTACAAGAACCAATTTTTATCCTTTACTTTTTACGAAAAATAATGGCTTATTTACGAAGCGATTTAAAGCAATACAGCATTAATCCTTATCTAATTAAGTATCTTAAATAAATTATACCTTTAATATGGAATAATATAGCCCTTTACAGCATGTAATCTAAACGAATAGTTTCGGAGATATTACAGGTTTAAAATATAAGAATATCGCGGTTGCGGCGGTACCGGCTGGCCGCGGTGCGTTCCTATCCCTACTAACATTATAAATGCGAAAGTAACTCTGTCTGTCTGTCTGTTACGCTTTCACGCCTAAACCAGTGAACCAATTTTGATGAAATTTGGTAGAGATAGGATAGACTCTGAGGAGGAACATAGGCTACTTTTCTTTGCAAACATACCTAAGGGAAAACGGGTAAAAAGAGGGGATGAATGTTCATATGGAAATTCGTCATTTTTAAAGCTGTAACAGTGAAACTTTGTATTTACACACTTTATGATAAACGAAAGAATATAGGCTTCTTTTTATCACTAGAATATGAAGGAGAATGGGTAAAAAGAGGTAATGAATGTTCGTATGGAAAATCGTTTTTTGTTTGAAAGGGTATATTTCAGAGGTGGTTCCATGGTCACCAGGTGAGGATCTGATGATGAAATCCTGGGGAAGTCGAGGGAAACTCTAAAAAAATGTTGGCAAGAATAGTGTTTTTGTGGATTATGATCACTTGCTAGCATTCGACAATGGTCACTCCATACTCAGACTCAACAGACTTGCGGAACAGGCTGACCGTTAAGTGTCTTTGAGGGATTTGGAGATATTTTCACAGACGCAAGGGAGAAGATCAGCTAGCGCTCAGCGTCAAGCTCAAAGTAGAATCATTTTCAGAAGGTTTAATAGGAATGTTTTTGTTAATGCAGAATTCATATATTTACACCATATACCACACGTTACAGTATAAAAATCCTCATTTGATATTAATTGGAATAATGATTAAAAAGTGTCGGCATTGTGATCCCTTATATTTTGAAGATGAAACGCAGGGTTGTGTTAATGGTAAGATATTATCACTTTTGCCCGGTGAACCAGCTGAGCCGCTAAAGTCTCTTTTATTGTGCAATTCTGATGAATCTCGAAGATTTTTAAGCAATATGCGCTAATGCAGTAATTGTTTTCAAATGACGTCGTTTGGAGTAGGTAGAGGTAGCATCATTATGCCAAGATGTTCTCCCACATTTTTCTGTGCAAGGTCAAATTTATCACAGAATCGGTTCATACTAATATTAAAAAAGCTGAAAAGTTTAATTTTGTTGCTACAATTTCTAAATGTGAGTTTCTGAAGATATCCCCGAAAGGTTAGTTCTGCCTAACTGCACAACCAGAGCACTCACGACTAGCCGAAGACATTAAGTCCCACAATGTGGTAGATGACTATCCTGTAGCCGAGCACTAAATTATTCGGAAGTAATTCCGAAGAGGTACGGTTAGACCTCAGAGACGATATGTATATTTCTAAAATTTCGAAATAAAAATCTGTTAGAGGTTTCCATAACTTGCTATAAAGTTTAATTTCACAGGATTTGCCAAAGTGCAGATAAAACTGTAAACACAATAACGTATTCCTACTATTTATCTGAGGCGAAATTAGAAAAGAGAAAGTGTATGTTCAGTTTTGACGGCAAAATTGCTGAATTGATTTTATTATTTACAAAAAAATAGATGAAACTTTGGATAGCGATATAGGCTATATTTTATCTTAAAATTTAAACGAGCAGTGTTGGAGAGCTAAATATCAAATTAGTAGACTACGCGGGCGAAGAAGCCGCGGGTAACAGCTAGTTTATAATATAACCCATAATATAAAAAGTAACATCTGTCATAAAACTAGTGTTTGAGGCAATTTCCTTTTTTTAAGATTAACAGAACTTCAAAAATCTGTAGTGTCGAGAAATGTTTGAATGTACAGGTCCTCTGAGATATACATATATATATTGACGCCAAGTCCCCCTGAACTCTAAATGGTAAGCCAGTTTGTCAGGTGAAAGAAGTTCACCGGGTCGGCTAGTATTTAATAAAAAGTTACTTATTAAAAAGGTATGTTGTCAAACTAAACCTAAACTGAACCTCGAGCATATGACCCCCCCCTGCTACGAAGACTGGATCCGCCCTTGGTTTCTATCCATAAATGTAGGAAGGCTGTTTCTATTTTCATGATATCGTTCTTTCAAACTTAAACAAAAATTATAACATGTCTACATTTTATGTTTTAAGTAAGTAAGTACCATCACGCCCATATAGGCATATATGTAGGCAGACGCACAACTGAGGCACCGACGACTAGCCGAAAACACTAAATCCCACAATGTGATAGGTGGCAAGCCTATCGCCAACTGGGCACATATCTCATTCCGGGCAACGTTAATTTTGTTAGAAAATTGAAAATCTATATTTTCTCTTTTTTTTTTGTTGCCCAACCCGGGACCTCATGAAGCCAAGTCCGACGTCGGACCGCTAGGCCACTGAGGCGACCACTTTAAATATTGAACATATATGTAAGGCCCCATACTTAGTCAGCCAGAAGAGCCAATCA
>NJDD01006932.1:77293-95543 GCA_002245505.1 Calephelis nemesis
CAGATTACTATGAAATATTGCGCTCTAAAGTAAATGTCTTAAGCGACAAATCACTATTTTTGACACTATAAAAGTATTCATATTTTTAAATGAAGAAACACTTGTACTGTTTTACGTATCTCGTATACTTTATTTATCATTTTATAAATAGCCTACCGGTTTCGCTTTTTACAGCATCATCAGGGCTAATTCAATCAGGTAATTTAAGTTCTAGCCCTGATGATCATCATCAGGGCTATGCCTAACTACACCGATCAACCGCGAGGCTCGGGTTCGATTGCCGACGGGGGCAGGTATTTGTGTGATGAACATTTAGGTGTCTGCATTTCCGGTTCTGGGTGTTTATTAAATTTGTTCTGGTATATACATATATATTAATATATATTATTTAAGCATATCTTTGTGTTGATATCGTTGACTGATACCCATAAGCCATAACACAAGCACATAATTTGATTACTTTGGGGTTAGATTCAATTTGTGTAACTTGTTCAGGAATATTTATTTATTATTATTATTTATTATTATAGGTGAGAGTAGAGCACCACAATTGCGCTTTTGAATTGATTTTTACTAGGCACTAGAATTAGTTAATCCTGTCCCGAATATGTTGGTAAGGATGCACAAGTATACATCACCGATATTTTTGCTGTCTCTACAAGTGCGGATGATTTCTTAAAAACTTCTACACAAAATATAGTTACAAATAGCAAATTTGGCCTTCCTCACACCGGAATTCATATTTAGAAATTTATTCACAAACCAATGGAAACATTAGACGGCAATCGTGAAATACGAATTTAAAATCCTTTATTTTACATACGAGTAGATCCATACAATGGATACTTGTTAGTGTCTATATAAGTAGTTTTAAAATCTACCAGCGGATCGGAACGCATCCTCTCACTGAAGTTCCGGCGAAACAAACAAAGAGGGAAACTTTTTTATTGTTGTAATGTGGTAACAATTATAACAAATTCCAAAGCTTTATTATCAGCTATTCTGCAATCTTGTAACATATTTTTTTTAATTTTTAAAAATTTAGATTTAATACACTATAATATATAAAAAGTGCGTATCACTTCTTTTCATTATGTTTAAAAGTGAAAATACAAAAAAAAATATTTTACTGAACCAAGAAATTATTTACTAACTGCCGCACTCATCTGAGTGCACTCATTGACGTATCTACGTCAATTAACATTTAATCTATCATTAGGTTACAATTTGTACTGAAAAAATTGTCTACAATTACGTTTATGTTGCCAGCTGCTGTATTTCTCAGACGGGGAAAGCTGAAAACCAGTGTTGAGGTAGACTAAGCCTCAGCAAATACTGAGCTTTTCCTTGGCGGACTCATATTACCACACTCTGTCTCTATATCTTATTATCACTTTTTTGTACGTTATTTCATTTCCTTTTTAGTAAAATTAGATTTTTAGTTGTTTTTTTTTATTAGTGATGTGTGGTAAGTTTTGGTCTGTTCATAAATGTTCTTTCTTTCTTATTTAAATGAGATCTTATCATATTATGAAATAAAATGTATTTTGGAATTGCAGTCCCTAATTACGGCGGGAAGACTATAAGTTTTGATAAGGCGCCTCTATTTTTTTTAACTCTATGGCGTCTGCCCACGCGAATCGATACAAAATTGTTAGGTTAATAAGTAGGTACCTAATGTTCTACATATTTTTTATAAATATCAAAACAAACCAACCCATGGATTTTCTGGTGGAAACACACATCTACTATAGACACCTTATGTGTTAACGATGCGTTCCCAAACTTTTTGGTAGTATTATATTATTAGTCATACAGTAAAAAATCTTTTCCTAGATAAAGAGGTCCACTTTTTTTAAGAAAAGTTTTTTCGATGTTTAGGAGTTACTGTAGATAAAAAATTATAATAGGTTCCGAAAATTGAAAAGCTTGCAATCAGATTGAGCCAGGGGCTATATGCTATTAAGAGAATTGGTTTTGACATTAGATACCTAACATTATAAAATGTGATTTTACAAAATTTGATCAACCAAAATGTATACATCTATAATGTATCATCATCAAAAAGTATCGGTAAAAAAATAAAAATATATTATTTTCGGCATATGTTTCCAAAAACACAATCATTTTTGTTTTACATTGTATCTTTGTTTTTTAATGGTACATTTAAAAAAAAATAGTCTTGTCTGGCAGCTAGAAAGTATACTTACCTATTTGATTAAAATGAAATAACAATTTGAAACAGGAAAACCTAACACAAGTTTGTGTTTCATGTTTTTTTTTCATTATTTTTTATAATTTTTTCACTGTGTTGGTCCGGGCTCCTTTGCAGAATAGACCCTCTGACTTCCTGCTCGTAAAAGGCGAGTAAAGGCCAGGTTAGGAGCTAGTCAGATGTCACGGTGTTACAGTCACTAACACCGTGACATCTGACTAGGTGGTAGAGTTTCGCAGCGAATCACCCGGATTGATACCACCGCCTTACCTATTCCTGCCGCCATAACTTCATGACGTGTTTTTCGGTTCGGAGGGTAAGGTAGCCTTTAAACTTACTTTTGCTCGAGGCCTAACATTCCGGCTTCAGGTTGGCAACGCACCATTACCACCTTTGGTGTCTCTAGGCGGCATGAATCTCTTACCATAAGAAAATCCGTCTGATTGTTTGCCTTTCAGTATCATAAAAAAGTGATTATTTGTCTAGTATCCACACATTTTTGTTGATAAAGTTTTGAAAAATTACACTGTACAGCATCTTGTCCTATGGGTTTCTTCTTTGAAGATGTTCTGCAGAAGTAAACAAATTATGTTTTGTTAACTTTAAAAGAATTTATTACTACTACTTACTGTTATACTTTTCCCTCATTGAAATTTCAAAGAAATAAATAGGTATTCTAAAAGTAAAGTCTCAATACAATTTTTTAGAACTTAATACATGTGCCTGCATGAGGCCCCGGGTTCGAATCTCGGGTCGGCCAACAAAAAGAAAGTTGTATTTTTCCAATTTTCTAATAAGAAAAAAAAATGTTGGGCGGAATTGGCGATAGGCTTGCCACCTATAACATTATGGGACTTAGTGTCTTCGGCTAGTCGTGGGTGCCCTGTTTGTGCCTCTGCCTACTTCTTCGAGGATATGAGCGTGAAGATACTTTTTTTTTAATACATGTGCGTTAAAATATTTGTTCAGAAAAATTGTGATGTAAATACTGAAATTTATAGGGAAATTTATTTTTAAATTGTGTTGAAAGGGTTACAAAATAATTTCAGTATACGTATGGTTCGATTCCCGGCGGGGGCAGGCATTTGTGTGATGAACATTTAAATGTCTGCATTTTCGGGTCCGAGTGTTTATTTAATTTATTCTGGTCTCTTATACCTCTGTGGTCTAGCGGTCCGGGAGTAGGACTTGACTGCATGAGGTCTCGGGTTCAAATCCCGGGTCGGCCAACGAACAGAAAATTGGATTTTTCCAATTTTCTAATAAAAAAAATGTTGGTCGGGATCGGAAATGTGCCCGGTTGGCGATAGGCTTGCCACCTATTACATTATGGGATTGTGTCTTCGGCTAATCGTGGGTGCCCTGGTTGTGCCTCTGCCTACCTCTTCGGGGATATGGGCGTGAAGATACTTTTTTTTTCTATTCTGGTATATACTTAAGTATTTATATGTATTAGTATCGTTGACTAACACCCATAACACAAGCATATAATTTGCTTACTTTGGGGTTAGTTTCATTTTGTGTGACTTGTCCAGGGATATTTATTATTGTTATATATCTAGGTATATAAGACAAAAATACTTAGGATTAATTGATCCTCGTACAAATTTCTCTACATATCAGGCAAGAAATATCTAATGCAAGAACGTAATTTTTTAAACTGGATTTTTAGAAAAAAGATAAACGTCGGATCTTCTCAGTAAGTGGCCGAGTTCCGATGGTTTTAGATTTACATAAATTCGTCACAATTTTTTTTGTATGTTCTATGGTTAATAACTTAACGTGTTTGTATTTTAAACAACAGGTTCTCAATTCGGCCGATATTTTTTTTTATGCATGTTAACCGATTTCTACCAGGTTTCTCAACCGATTTAGGTTTGTAATACTTTTTTTGTTTGTATTTATTTTCGTTTTTATTTTATGAGCATTTTTTATTTATGTTCACCTACGCCGATGCTTATTTTTTTTTATGATATTGGAAGGCAAACAAGCAGACGGATATCCTGATGGTAAGAAATTCAAGCCGCCTAGAGACACCAAAGGTGGTAATGGTGCGTTGCCAACCGGAGGCAGGTATGTTAGACCTCGAGCAAAAGTAAGTTTACCGGCTACCTTAACCTCCGAACCGGAACACGTTATGGCGGCAGGAATAAGTAGGTAGGTAGGAATAGGCAGTAATAAACTAAAAAGTTTTTAATAAAAATAGCTACGTTAATAAAAACCGACTTTGAAACAAAAAAGTAAAAAACAATAAAGATTTAATATTAATTACATACTACCTATTATTTATATGTTCTATTTACTAATAGGTTTGAAGACGGTGCCAAGCCAATTTAATACTTACTTATAATATAATTATTAGTCTAAGGCTTGGCGCCAACTTCAAACCTATTAGTAAATAGTAAAGTATAAAAAAGTATCTTCACGCCCATATCCCCGAAGAGGTAGGCCTCTGCCTACCTTAATCTTACACACCTTAATCTGCACAATCAGGGTACCCACGACTAGCCGAAGCCACTAAGTCCCACAATGTGATAGGTGGCAAGCCTATCGCCAATCGGGCACATTTCCAATCCCGAACAACATTTTTTTTATTAGAAAATTGGAAAAACCCAATTTCCTTTTTGTTGCCCGACCCGGGATTCGAACCCGGGACCTCATGCAATCAAGTTCGACGACTTATTTACTTACTTTAACTTACTTACTAGTAAATAGTAACCAATTTAATATTTACTTACAATATAATTACTAGTTTAAGGCTTGGCACAACTAACTTGGCATAACTAAGTCCTAGTTATATAAGTATTTGACACCGTAACGAAAACTTCTGTAGTAGTTTAGATACATATCAGACTTCAAAATTCCGTTAACGGTTTTTGTCGAAAATAAGTGATTAACTATTTAGCAGTTTTTCAGCCCGCAATGTATAGCGAACAAAGTATACGCATTAAGCTGTAGATGCCGACCTAATACCCTGTTATATTACATTGCTGTTTTTAGTAAAAATGTGTTATTTATTAGATTTTAAATAAAAATTGAGTTGCGTTAGATAGTGTTAATGAAATAATAGTGAAATCTATATAAAAATATACAAAGTTTTTTGAAAAAATCATGAAATTTCCGACACGAAATTCCAACTACATATGTATGTATATCATGTACAGAATCCATGGTTTCATTTGTCGGTACGCTGTCATTTAAACGGTGTATAATTAATGCTCAATCTTTATAATTTTTTACTTTTTTTGTTTTAAAGTCGGTTTTTATTAGCGTAGCTATTTTTATCGCAAAAAAGGCTACCTAATATTGAAGGTTACACATGAATCCGTAAGAGGTAAATTACACACGTTCAATATATTACTCATCTCAACATAGCCCGCCATTCGTCCTCGGATGTTTTCTCCTTACGCGTGCATCTGACTCATACGTATTTACATCATAAGTACCTATTCACTGACTTAAAACTAATTAAGGAGGTTTCACAATGGCTGAGTAGGCATCGGAGAAGTGAACCCAGGACATTTTATTTTGCAGCAACTACAAACTTACTTTTTAATATTTTTATGCTATGTTACAAGATCGTTCGTCGGTCGAGGGCTTAGCGTGTAAACTCCACCGTCCACTAGCGAGACTCGGGTTCGATTCCCGACGAGGACAGGCACTTTTGTGATGAATCATGAAATCAGATAATAAGTGTTTATTAATTTATTTTTATATCTTTTTAAGTATTTCTACCTATTAGAATAGTTGACTAACACCAGCATATAATTTGCTTACTTTGGCATAGATTTAATATGTGTAACTTGTCCAGAAATATATTATATAAAAATCAATGCCACTTTTCGTTGTACATAATTTTATAACTTAAGAACGGGCTCACCTATCCAAACCAAATATTTAGGTTTTGTTCGGACTATATAGTAGATGGTTTACGTAAAGTTTGCATAAAATCGATCAAGCGGTTCTTCATTTATCACATTTTTCGTAAAAAATGAATTCAATAAATAGCGGATCATTTCGTTAGTAGGTATTTTTCTGTCAAATTGAAACCTTTTTTCAGATGGGGATTGTGCGGTCATATTGAAACTTTTGTAATTTGTTTTTCTCTTTTTTTGTTTTGGCTTGTTATATCATTCATGTCAAAGAATATAAACACTCTTTAACAAGAGATTCATGCGTATATGAATACGTAGCGATGCACGTACCGGGCCGCTAGTTTATTTATAAAAAAATACAAAAACAAGTTGAAAGCTCTCTTATTGATGCGAAACAATCACCTTTAGACACCAAAGATGATACTGGTGCGTCACTGTCTTATGGCCCGGATATTTCACTACGTGTGCAAGTTAACCGGCTGAAAAGAGAAGCTTCAGCGCGAATCACGATATTGTCAAGAATAGACTTATCCCTCTTATGATTCTAACTTAAGTGTTTGGCACAGTGTAGAGTAGCTTGAACAAAACGGTACATCTTATCTATTCCTATTTCCTACCTATATACCATCTCGCTGTTGTCATGTTCCGTACTAAAGGTAAAGGCAGCCGACAGACTCACTCTCGTGGCCCTAGACTCGGCTTTAAAAAAAATATACCAACCCATCATGTAACATCAATGGTGTTTATTATCATAGGTGACGCCCTCTTTTACCATCAAAAGCCTCCAGCTTCTTCGCTATCTTAAAACGTAAGAAAGCAGGTGGTCAACGCGGGGTAATACCCTTGGTGGTGCTAGGGTGTTTGGCGTCCAAACTTCGCCAAACGTTTTTGGAACTCGTCGGAATTGGCATTTGACGTGTTTGTTGCGTTATATCTCCTAAAAGAATTGACTGAATTTGATATGGTTTTTCTTCTTAGAAAGTTAAAATGATCGAGACCGTTCTTACGTAGGTACAACTTACGGGTAGTTCTTATCAAGTCTTATTATTTTTTTTTCAATTTCATGATCCTCTTTTTAACAAAGTGTGTACCTATCACCTATATAAAATATCTACCAATATAAAATAAATACATATATATCTTTACTCCAAGTCCCTTACAAGGTAGGCAGAGAAAACTAGTACAAAATAATAATGTTTAATCAAAATCTCTAAAACAAATGTAAATGTATTTATTAAAGGTGATGTGTTGCATTTGTTGGTGAGAATAATTTCTTGTACGACTGGCGTCTTTTGAAAAATATATACAGCAGAGTTACTCTTGATACTCGATTTAATGCAAATTGAAAATTCGAATCGGATACCTATGTGATTAATAGATTGTGATTATTTCTGATGTGAATGGCGTCTTTTGAAAAAAATATATACAGCAGAGTTACTCTTGAAACTCGATTTCGTGCAAATTGAAAATTCGAATCGGATACATTCGGATTGGATTGTAATTATTTCTGATGTGACTGGCGTCTTTTGAAAAAAAAAAATATACAGCAAAGTTACTCTTAAAGTTCGATTTAATAAAAATTGAAAATTCGAATCTGATTTCTCATTAGTAGTTAAACACAGTTCTAGCACAAACTATAGGCAGACTACTGCAAACTATATTTTCAGGAGCGTGTAAAGGACTTTGGCTAACGCATAAAAAACTAGTAACATTTTGTGGTACCTACCATTTTATTTCTTTTTTATTTTTATGATGTTGAAAGGCAAACAAGCAGAAGGATTTCCTGATGGTAAGAAACTCATGCCGCCTAGAGACACTAAAGGTGGTAATGGTGCGTTGCCAACCTGAGGCTGGGATGTCAGACCTCGGGCAGCAGTAAGCTTACCAGCTACCTTATCCTGCTACCGAAACTCGTTAACGGCAAGCACTGACGTAATGGCGGCAGGAATAGGTAAGGCCTCTACCACCTAGTTAGATGTCTCGTTGTTAGTGTCGGTAAGCCAATGCTCGCCTTTTACGAGCTGCCTATCAGGGAGGCAGGTGGCCTATTCTACAAAGGAGCTCGAAATTGTTGAATTTGTTGGGAATCGAATGTTAATAATTTGCTAATAATGTGCTCAATTCAAATTGAATTTCCAGTTTGCATGAAATCGAGATTCAAAAGTAACTGTGAAGGGACATTTTAATCAGAAGTTTACCTTGTCTACCGTCTATCCTCGTCGAAACGGGAAGGTTGGCGCCAATTATTGTTTTACCTGACGGAAACGAAAAGTTATGGTTTGAATAGTGTTCGTAAGGTGGTTGGTACTGGTGGTGATACCTACTGCTGTTCACGAACCTAACTTATTTTAGATGCATGCTGTCTTTTTCAAATACAACAAAAACAAAAGAGATGGAACATTTTAACGTCAGATTAATCCAGACATGTCACATTGTGATGTTTTTAATTAACGTTTTCCGACTGATCAAACGTCAGTAGAAATGTCAAGCACGAACAAACCTGACAGCACTAAGTGTTTTGTCTCTTTCTATTACTTGCGTTGAAAGACTATAGCGATAACTTGAAATTAGTTTAGTCACTGCGCATTTTTTTTGAATGACTAATGTGTTGCCAACCTCGCGGTTTTTACAACTTTGTCACTGCGCAACAAAATTACCCCCACTGTTGTGTCGCGTTTCTTGTCGCAGTTCAGGGGGGTTAGAATAAACACCGTCGTCTTGACACGAACGTTTCGTTCCGGGCCGCTTATAAATGTCAAACTCAAAAAGCGTAGAACGTTCGTGACAAACAAAACGTGACGTCGGCGATAGACGTTAGACGTCTGACAATGGACCTGACGAACGTTTTTTACTTTTAATGCCAAATAAATCTACAAAAAATATCAAGAAAAACAGTGTTTTTAGTATTTTCATATCTTAAAAAATGACTGAGATATTAACGATTAAAGTTCGTATTTGCGGCCGAAGATTTTTAAAAACGCGGGCGGGAACTCACTAGGCGCTGACGTCACACCCTTGGTTATTCATCAATGTAAGAGTCAAGTGCTCGCTCGTACGCGCCGATGCTACTCTGTAGAAAACTAAACTATAAAGTTTTCTGTGGTAAAATGCCAAAAAAATACAGTATAATGCCTCAGTGCTTCAATTCCACAGTTAAAACACCCGATAAACTCTTTTTTATGTGCCTGAGGACCCAAAAATGAGAAGTGGATGACAGCCATAAAAAGAATTGATAAAAAATGCCCTAAAACTAAGGCGCACTGCTGTGAAGACCATTTCGATCTATGTTGAATTAAATTAATAAGTTTTACTAATTTATTAATTTAATAAATTAGTTAAATAATTAACAACATGTTAATTTTTAGATTCTTCACAGAGCGAAAAGTGTTCTCGATTCCGAACCGATTTTCAAAATTTGGCCGGTGCTTTAGATGTAACTTTATGTAACGAAATATTTACTTTCTAAAATAAATATGTAAGTCAGAAGTATCAAACACATGGACCGCATTTATCATTATTTGATGTTTTTTTCAAACATAGACTACCCCGTATTGGTCCGGACTCTTTTGCAGAATAGACCATCTGCCTTCCGGTCAGGCAGCTCATAAAAGGCGAACATAGACTTATCGTCACTAACACCGTGACATCTGACTAGGTGGTAGAGTTTCGCAGCGGCTTGCCCGGATTGGTACCACCGCCTTACCTATTCCTTCCGCCATAAAGTCAGTGCTTGCCGTTGATGTGTTCCGGTTCGGAGGATACTTTTGCTCGAGGTCTCAGGATGGCAACGCACCATTACCACCTTTGGTATCTCTAGGCAACGTGAATTTTTTACCATCAGGAAATCCGTCTGCTTGTTTGCCTTTCAGTATCATAAGAATAAAAAAGACTACCTTTTAAGTGACTCAGTGTAAATTAAACATTCTTAGTTCACGGTTTTTATTCCGGTTTATATTTATTATTAACATACATAGGTACCTCTTAACTTTATTCCACGAATTTCGGCCGCCGTATAATCTTGATTCTTCATGAAATATTGTGCCACTATCAAAGTATCCACTCTTGACAGATTGTCGGATTGCCCTTTTAGAAATCCGTCTGCCATTCCACATACTTTAGTTTCAATTTAATGAAGGTAATCATATATAAGAGATAGCATAAATTATTTCTTTCAAATACAAGCCTAGACTTGAAGACGATCGAAGCAAAATGAAACAAGATGCTTGTTGCGTACTTAATCACCAAACCCAAAATATACACTGTAATCTTTGACCAAAGCAAACGTCGCCGTAAGGCGTGCTGAGAGCTCGGGCCGAACAAGGATGTGACGTCATAGCATGAGCGCGCGTAATCTCAGCAATTCAAAAAATAGCTTAAACTTCTCGTAGTTATAACTTTGGAACTACTGCATGCATTTAAGTGAAATAAAAAGTAATGATAAGTACGTGATCTACGCTTTCATGTTAGGTATATACGATAGCAAGATTTTGACCCTTTTGTGTTCTTCATTGACAAATAACAAATTTGATATTGACGTGTTTTAAGTCGTGTCGTCCTAGACAAAATTTTGTTTTTTTCATACAAATTCGGTCATTACTTCTTCGTTTACACGATATCGCTTAAGTTATGATTGTTCTAGCTTTATAAAAAACGATAACGTTTTGAAACGAAATGCATCGTAGAAGCGAAACGACGCGATCGCGCCGAGACGAAATTGCACATTCTAACCCCGCTGAACTCCGGGCATCAACGTATATCAAACTCTCTTTCGATATACCTATAACTGGATGCTACAAACAAATATTACTACAGAGACAGAAAACCGCTAGTTTTAAAAATTTAAAAGCTTCACACTCTCCAAATAACACTTATGCTTTTAAATTCAATTAAAATCTACATACCTACCCAATAATAGGTATAGAGATAAATAATTAATTAATCTCATTATGCATTATCAAATTAAGAAATTTAAAAACGTATCTAATTGTATCAGTTGTTGGGCTTGACTGCATGAGGTCCCGGATCTAAATCCCGGGTCGAGCAACAAAAAGAAAATTGGGTTTTTCCAATTTTCTAATAAAAAAAATGTTGTTTGGGATTATAAGACTATCTATCTACAATAACTTTCGTTTTTTGGTGATTAAAAGAGCGAAGCTATAAGGGTCATACCTTGTGTCCGCTCTATGCAGTTTTTACCATCAAAGATAATTGGATAAGGGCTTCCGTACATGCTGACGTATTTGTATTCTGTTTAAAATATTTACTGGGTTTGGATTACGTACCTATGCACCTAAAGCTTCCACGGCGCAGTGTATCGCGGATTGTGATTTGGCAGCTCGTAGAAGGCGACTACCGACATAACGACAGAAAGACAAATAAGTGGCTAAGGAAGCAAAGCAAAGTCGCCGACATAATAAAAAGAGTGGCCAAGCTGAAGTGGCAATGGGCAGGCCATATAGCCCAGAAGTCAGACTCGTGGTGCGGAACCCTATTGGAGTGAAGACCGTGGGGATACAAAAAACCCGTAGGAAGACCCTAAAATTCGATGGACAGACGACATCAAAAGAATAGTGGGTAAAAATTGGCTTCAGGCAGCCCAAGATTCTTGGCGGAAAGTTGACGGAGCCCTACACCTAGGCGGTTGAAGAAGGCTTGAGATGATGATGATGATAAGGCGACTACAGGTAAAATTTGTCATTTCTAACAAGAACACTGGCGATAAATGACTATGCAACAAATAGTCCAGGTAGCAACTAGCAATCCACAATTGTACGACAGTAGGGTACGCGACAAACTTGCACAATAAGTCTTAAAACCCCTGCCATTGTACAGCGACGCACCACATCAATTTCAACATGGTACTTACCTGACTCTCTGTCTCGGGTATCAGGAGATTCATCAGTTTGAATAGAAAAAAGAAATTGAATCGATGAAAATAACTAGAATGTTAAAATCATTGTGATGAGATTTATATTCTACGCCTCTGGGGTTTAGCGCAGTCAACAACTGAACCGCGACCACAGAGGCGATAACACATATGAGGACCAAAAAAACTTAGAAAATCTGTTTTTAACTATACTAAATTTACCTAACAATAGTACAACTCGTATGGCTCATTTAACCCCACAGCCGGAGTTCTATTGAACCATCCAATGGGGTCATTTGAGCCAATAGATTGGATAAAAAATGTATGTTAAAACTTATGAAATATAGAGGCAAAAACATAATATTTTTTCTGAGACTCGTCATCGAAACAAAAGTAAACTTAAACTCTTATTACACAAAGTAACTCAATAAGTTTAGTTACTATGACAGTTCATACAGACATAAACTGCAACGACTGACTTAATGTAGATATATTTTGCATCAAAATCTTGTCAAGAAATAATTTGGCACAATATTTAACTTTAATTCATAGTAAAACATAATCTAAACAGTACAATCAAACATTATAATAAAATTAGGAGTCACTTACTTGAACATGGCTCATTCGAAGCCCGAATTGCTTTGTCTCAAAAGACTCCTACCCCGAATTGTTTAGAAAAAGTTGAATAACTAAAAAATCATTTCAGTATTGTATTTTTTTAAACAAAGCAATGTTCAGGGATTATGTTGAAATCAAAATATACTTACTTGATGGCTGTATGATAATATTCGTCATTCTTAGACCAAAATTTAGTAGAACAATGTTTTTTACTTATGGTGTCAAATTTACAACATTGTGTACTCACACGCAGGTCAAACGCTGGTGGGTACTTAAATACCGTTAGTTTGGTTCCTTCGCTCCCTCGTTTAGACTAATGCGTTTCTCTTATATACGTCCCACAGCTTCTGCGTAATACTATAGGTGGAGCACTAGTACCTGTGGCTCAAGAGACTCCGTTCTGCTCTACCTATGTGTCAAAACGAGCAGTAACCACTGTAATATAATAAGCCGAAAGGAGTACTATGGAAATTGGAAAGGATGTGCTTAATAACTTTAAGCCAGGTTTCCACAACACGAGGTTGGTTGGACGAAACCTATCTGACTCTCTGTCTCTTACTAGGTATCAGGAGATTTGTCGGTTTGTTTATTTTTTTATGAGGTAAGACACAAAACAAGCAGCCATGACACAGCCATGGGCTATATACATGAAGGATGTTATAGGTTAATTAACTGATGTTGAAACCGCTAGGATAGTTTATTTTAGTTATTTCACAGCATCATGTCGTATGGAATTCTTCTCTGGGGGAGTTCTGCTGAAGTCAATACTATATTTATTTTACAAAAGAGAGCCATAAGGGCAATTTATAACCTAGATCCAAGAGTTTCCCTGAAAGAAATCAAAATTCTAACTGTAGCATCCCAGTACATCTTTGAAAATTTTAATGTATGTTAACAGAAATTCAAGTTCATTTAAAAGAAATTGTGATATACACTGTGTCAATACTAGGAATAAAAATAATCTTGCTGTGCATGTGTCTCGTCTCCATAGAGTAAGCAATTCTTTCATGGGCCTATGTATACAGTTCTACAATAAACTTCCCACTTATATGAAAGAAAACTTCCAATTAATAAATTTAAGAAATGTGTTAAATGTATTTTAAATCAAAAGGGTTATTATAACATTGCTGAATATTTAACAGATAAGACTGCTTGGGATTAATTGCTCCACATGCCAATCTCTTATAAAATATAAATATCTGGATGACCGAGCTTCGCTCGGTATTTTTTTTTGAATGATTCCTAGCTAGACCGATTTGTATTGTGTATAGTGTATTTTTTTAATGATAATGGAAGACAAACAAGCAGCATTTGCTGATAGTGAGAAATTCACGCCACCCAGAGACACCAAAGCTGGTAACGGTGCGTTGCCAACCTGAGGCCGGGATGTTAGGCCTCGAGCAAAAGTAAGTTTACCGGCTACCTTACTGTCTGCAGCGGAACATGTCAACGGCAAGCATTGGACGTTACGGCGACAGGAATAGGTAAGGCGGTGGTACCAATCCGGGCGAGTCGCTGCGAAACTCTACCACCTAGGAAAATAAAACACCTATACAGCACTCTACTACCAGCGGTCTTGTTGGTAATCAATTTAAACTAAGCTCGCCTCTTCGCTTCACATCCATTTAAATACAGGGAAAATATCACATAAAATAATGTCTTACATACATATCTTAACGCCAAAAATAGTAGTAGGTACTATTTAAATTATGCGCTTCGGCTATATTCGTCCAGCTTCTGAAATCCGAACGTATTCTAAAGACGTTATATATATCCACACTAATATTATAAATGCGAAAGTGACTCTGTCTTTCTGTCTGTCTGTTACCTTTTCACGCCTATACCACCCAACCGATTTTGCTGAAATTTTGTATGTAGATAGTTTGCATTAATGAGAAGGACATATGCATATTATTTTTTGGAAATTCAACCCCTAAAAGAGTTAAAAGGGGCGACAAAGTTTGTATGAGAAAAATATTTTTATTGCACATTTTTGTATGAAACTTTGAATTAATGCTTTTTAGTACAAAATGATAAAACACGTATTTCAGGATTTTTAGAAATTCATCCCCATTTAGGGTTAAAGGGGGTAGCTAAGTTTGTATGGGAAATTTAATTCTATTGAAATATTTTGCGTGACACTGAAATAATGCTCTGCAATACAAATTATGAGATACATATCTAATCGTTTTATGAAAATCAACCCCTGCGAGGGTTAACGAGGATGGCACAATTTGCGTAGAAAAAATATTTAACAGTAATTTTTACCATAAGTCCATAAAAATGAACCACATACATCAGTTTATCATTAACGAAAAACACACAAAGAAAATATGACACATGTAATAGCAAAATTGGTTAAAAATCCTTACTTCCCTACTTAATATTATAAATGCGAAAGTAACTGTCTGTCTGTCTGTTACGCTTTCACGCCTAAACCAGTGACGAAACGGTGAAACGGATTTTGATGAAATTCTGTACAAAGATAGAATAGACCCTAAGGAACAACATATGCTACTTTTTATTGCAAAAAATAGGGGAGAATGGGTAAAAAGAGGGGATGAATGTTCATATGGAAATTCGTCATTTTTAAATCTGTAACAGTGAAACTTTGTATTTAGACACATTATGATAAACGAAAGAACATAGGCTACTTTTTATCGCAAAAAATGGGAGAGAATGGGTAAAAAGAGGTGATGAATGTTCGTATGGAAACACATTTTTTTTGTTTTAAAGGAAAAATTTCAGAGGTGGTCCCATGGTCACCAGGTAAACTCTAAAAAAATGTTGGCAAGAATAGTGTTTTTGTGGATTACGATAACTTGCAAGCATTCGACAATGGTCACTCCATACTAAGACTCAACAGACTTACGGAATAGCATGAACATTAAGTGTCTTTGAGGGATTTGGAGATATTTACACAGGAGGCAAGGGAGAAGATCAGCTAGCGCTCAGCGTCAAGCTCAAAGTAGAATCATTTTCAGAAGGTTTATGAGAAATGTTTTTGTTGATGCAGGATTCTATTATGACCACACGTTACAGTATAAAAATCCTCATTTGATTTTAATTGGAAAAATGATTAAAAATATCAGCATTGTGATCCCTTAAAATAAAATTCAAAGATGAAATGCAGGGTTCTGCTAATGGTAAGGTATTATTACTTTTGCTTGGTGAACCAGCTGAGCCGCTAAAGTCTCTTTTATTTTGCAATTCTGATGAATCTCAAAGATTTTTAAGCAATATGCGCAAAAGCAATAATTGTTTTCAAATGACGTCGTTTAGAGCAGGTAGACACATAGTTATGCCAGGATGTTCTCCCACATTTTTCCGTGCAAGGTCAAATTTATCACAGAATCTGTCCATACTAATATTAAAAAGCTGAAGAGTTTAATTTTGTTGCTACAATTTCTAAATGTGAGTTTCTGAAGATACCCCCGAAGAGTTAGTTCTGCCTAACTGCACAACCGGAGCGTTCACGACTAGCCGAAGACATTAAGTCAAATGTGGTAGATGACAATCCTGTAGCCAACCGGGTACTTATCTAATCCCAGGCAAGTGGCACCGTTACTTTTAGTGGAAAATTGAAACTTCACAATTTCTATTTGTTTTTTTTGTTGCCCGGACCAGAGATCGAACCCAAGATCTTAAGAAGTCATTCCGTAGACGGACGGTTAGACCTCTGAGACGATATGTATATTTCTAAACTTTCGAAAAAACAAACTGTTAGAGGTTTCCATAACTTGCCATACAGTTTAATTTCACAGAAATTGCCGAAGTGCAGATAAAACTGTGGAGACAATAACGTATTCCTACTATTTATCTGAGGTGAAATTAGAAAAGAGAAAGTGTATGTTCAGTTTTGACGGCAAAATTGCTGAATTGATTTTAACATTAAAAAAAATTGATGAAACTTTGGAAAGCGATATAGACTACATTTTATCCTAAAATTTTAACGAGCAGTGTTGGAGAGCTAAATATCAAATTAATAGAATAAGCGGGCGAAGCCGCGGGTAACAGTTAGTATAATATATTACTGAGTTGTTATTACATAATTAATCATTTCGCTTAACTTTAGATTAGGTCAGCCAATTTAAAAATAAAAGTATAAAGGTTAAGAAGAATAAAAAGTGTAAAGCCGAAGCGCATAATTTAAATAGTAGTACTAAGCATAACATGCTACACTGGCAGAGAATATTTAGTGCCTAGCATCGCGATTCCTGCAAAGCTGTTAAAAACATTATCGAGGAAGCCATTTATTTAATACTTTATTGCACACAAAAAGCTAAACTATATAAAAACAGGAGAAATAAAGACTAACTTATCTCTAATTAAAGAAATTTCTTCGATCCAACGTAAAAAATTAAGCTGTGATAATAAAATGGAAGGAATCCTATACAAAATACAATCAAGCTATACTTAGAACAAATAAAACATAAATATAAAAATTATGAAAAATAAAATATTAATTTGTAATGCAATAATAAAAATTTAATTCAAGGCTCACCCAAAATACTGAAATGACGGTAAATCTGCATCCAAATCCACATCAAAGTTACAAATGAAAATTTTAATAAGCCACTTATAAGTTATTGTATTAATAAATAAATAAAACACTAAGGGAGACAAAATACATCCCTGTGGGACACCCGCCTCTAATTCACACCAGTTGGACTGCATTTCATTTAAGAACACATAATATATCGTGAACGAGCGTGGTTTTTGTACAAACGTAGTAAATAGTAATATCACGCTGCTCATCGGAGGTTTAAATGTTAAGCCTGTGTATGTTTATTGGCTTTTGGATTTTGGAGGATTCCAGTTGGGTTGGGCTAAACTTCTGTTCTCCAAATGAGAGGCAGCAGAAAATGTATGGTTACAGGTACTAAAACCGTACGACGAACGAGTCGGAGTCACATTAGTGCCAATTTACTTATGCCAGTCCCTCAGAGCTACTTGACAGGTAGACAGTTGTATTCTTAAGGCACATCATCGTTGAGAATAAGGTTACTTCAAATCTATTTTTTCATCATATCCAGTCTTATTGTAGGTGTTATTTTCTTTGATTTGCAGATTCTATCTGGATTTTTTGATAATATTTACCAAACCTAGTTTTGTGTAAAACATGATTAAATAATATAACCTCTTTGGAATCATTTATCAAAAAAGGTCAATTACTTTAATATTGTCTTTTATTAAAATATTAAAACGTGAAGGATTTTAGCACTATCTTTTTGAATACTGGAACATCATATAGGTAGTACATGAAGTACTATATGAACAAGGAGGTCAAGCAAAGCTTATAACCGCCTCGTTGGTCGAGTGGTTAGCGTACACGCCTAATTGCACTGATCAACAGCAAGGCTCGGGTTCGATTCCCGACGAGGGACAGGCATTTGTGTGTGGAACATTTAAATATCTGTTTTTCCAGGTCTGTATGTTTATTAAATTTATACTGGTATCTATTTAAGTATTGCTATGTATTAGTATCGTTGATTAACACCTGTAACTCAAGCACATAATTAGCTTACCTTGGGGTTAGATTCAACTTGTGTAACTTGTCCAGGAATATGGGCTTTAGAACGAGATTATATAATCAACAAACATATATAAAAACATAAAGTAAAAAACCTTAACATTATAAAACAAGGTGTACGCGATAATTTTAGAAAATCGGCG
>NJDD01006932.1:97620-114825 GCA_002245505.1 Calephelis nemesis
TATGATATACATAGTTAAAAATCCCTACTTCCCTACTAATAATATAAATGCAAAAGTAACTCTGTCTGTCTGTCTGTCTGTTGCGCTTTCACGCTTAAACCAGTAAACCTCTTTGCGTAAAGTAAAAAAAAACCTTTAAAGTAAACAGTAAATTTTTAATTGTTTTTTTTGTTGCCCGGACCGGAAACAGAACCCAAGATCTCAAGAAGCAATTCCGAAGACGGACGGTTAGACCTCAGAGACGATACGTATATTTCTAAAATTTCAAAAAAAAAAACTGTTAGAGGTTTCCATAACTTGCTATACAGTTTAATTTAACAGGATTTGCCGAAGTGCAGATAAAACTGTAAACACAATAACTTATTCCTACTATTTATCTGAGGTGAAATTAGAAAAGAGAAAGTGTATGTTCAGTTTTGACGGCAAAATTGCTGAATTGATTTTAATATTTACAAAAAAATAGATGAAACTTTGGATAGCGAAATAGGCTACATTTTATCTTAAAATTTTAACGAGCAGTGTTGGAGAGCTAAATTTCAAATTTGTAGACTACGCGGGCGAAGCCGCGGGTAACAGCTAGTTATACATATAACTTGCGCACAGCACTCAAGTGTACGTTTTCCTAGTAAGCAGTTACAATAGTGCTCTATTATTTTATTACGGCCACGCAGTTGGTTGTCCACTAAAATGTATACAAATTAAATGCGACTGTTCTAGTGACGTGATTGAATTTTGGCCCTTACCAACCACGGATCCAATGCCAAAATACCATAATGTCTCAAACTGACATCAATAACTCGGTCTTCATATACTTCTATTAAAAAGTGCCGTCCTCTTTCACGTGTTCTGCGTAGTAGCTACGCTCTTGTTGCACCTAAGGTTACTTACACGGTCCTAAGGTTATGACAATCAATTCGTTGTAAGTCAATACAGGAAATTGATTAAAACCCTGAGTGGCATCAATTGCACGAAAATTAGCGTTGATCTTCGGATTTTGTATCAGGCAAATAAGCTTTACATCCCTTTTCCTCCATTATTTAGATAACATCTCTAAATCCACGGCCCAAGATAAAAATGTCTTTCTCAAAAAACCAATAAAAAGGGTTTTCTTCGACTTCATTTATAAGGTCTGCCATAATATCTGCATCTGATTTGTTAGCAGGATATGGTCCGTATGCTTCAATGATATATCCGTCGGGACTTACAATTAAAAACACTTTTTATAAATGCCGATATTTGTGGACACTATAACATTTACGTTCAAAGATGTAAATTGCTATATTTTTGTAGATAAAAGTAACGTATTTTTATTTTAGCACTTGTCCTGTGCTTAGGATAATATTCTATAAATTTTAAAGAAAGAAAAAATTTCGCCCCAGACAGGATTTGAACCTGTAACCTTTCGTCTCAAGTCGACAAATGCTCTAACCAATTGAGCTATTGAGGATTCAAGTCCCGTGGCGAAATTTTTAATTCCTTTCTAACCCGTTAACGCGGGTAGTTATGTCCTATAGATACACAATTCTGAGTACCCACCAAATGAGTTCATCATTACAGATGAAATTCACATATTAGAATGGCCATAACTTTCGTTTTTCGCAACGTATTTTTATTTTAGCACTTGCCATGTGCTTGGGATAATATTCTATAAATTTTAAAGAAAGAAAAAAGTTTGAGACGAAAGGTTACAGGTTTAAATCCCGTCTGGGGCGAAATTTTTTGTTTCTTTAAAGTTTATAGATAAAAGTAAGTTCCATCACAAATACTGATTAATCTGTTAATATAAAGGTCGGAACTTCCAAACAATACATTGGGTATACGTAAAATTATTTCAACCAGTTTATCTCTGTAATTTTCGGCGGTTTGGCATGAGTAAAGATGGTCGAGCCCTAAATGTTTCAGTACAAATTCAGAAGGCAAAGCAAAGAAAAGCAAGCACCAAAATGACAAGGAGTCATTGAAAACAATGTAGAAAGCCTCTGATTGGAATCGTCTGTATGAAGTTTACACAAAACTATAGCGAGTGCGGATTTGGTCTTTTATAAACTCATTTGGTATGGTGGGTGTCTTTTCTAATATGTTAAAAAATATCTGCTTATTAAAACCAATGTAAAAATGAAATATTTGATCATCTATGGTATCCAACTTTTCAAAATCTAGATGTTTGGAGTTTCGGGCTTGCAACAGCTTAAGCATGTCTGACATTTGTGAACTGTAAAAAAGATTTATCGTCTGTCTGCAGAAAGATGCAGGGCTGTAGCTATGGGGGGGCATTGTGGGGCAACCTTGAAATCACAATGCCCTACCTTAAAAATACCAAAAACTAAGATAAATTATTATAATTAAATTGTTTGTTCAAAGTTTGCGATAAAAAATTGTAGCGGTAGGTATTATATTTTTTTCCAAACATAACACAATTTGTAACATTTATTTCATATTATAATAATTCTTTGCTTTGAGTATAGATTGCATTTGAAGCGCCATCACATAAAGCGATGGGTCTATTTAATTATAATAACTATGATGGAGAGGGGATTCCCCGTACCATATTCCCCACTAGATACTCTATTCACGATGACATTGATTGTTTGTAGTTTGATTATGTGAAGTGTACGGTAAAGAGTGTTTTAGTCAAAAATCGATACAATTGTCATTTTTATTGCTATAAGTTGAAAATTCATTGATTTCGCGATGGATCTACGGGATTTCTTTGGAAAAAAAACCAAGAGTTGAAGAGAAAATTGACCACGAAGAACCTCACTTCTCTAAACAGGTGGAAGCACAAAATTCAATCGCTACTCCTAGTTCCGTGGCAACAGGTTGGTCAACACAAGTTGGTAATGTTAGCTATGGCATTCCTTCTGATATTGCACAAATCGGAGAACCAATACAACAAGTTGTTTTAGACACATATCCAAAACAACAAAACAGGGCCTTTGTTTCCGATTGGTTCAAGCGTTATAAATGGTTGCAGTATTCCGTCGAGAAAGATGCTGTTTTTGCTATCCATGCCAGCAATTTTTACCTCATGGAAGCAAACAGACTTCGTACACTTCCACAAGATTTACAAACTGGAAAAATGCCACTGATTCGAAAACTGGTTTTCCAAAATATGAAAAATCAATTTCTCATATTCAAGCTATGTCGATGTGGCAGGAGAAATTACAAAGAATATCTACATCTAGCAGTGTTCAAACATTAATAAATCAAAAAGTATTAGAAAAATATAGGTATTACGTGATATCTATATTTGAAGTAATACAATTTCTAATTGCCAATGAGTTAGCTTTGCGTGGAAATTATATTTTAGAAGAAGAAAAAGAAAAAGTATTGTTTCAGAATTTATTTGAATACACATGTATGAAAGATCCAAATTTGAACGAGGTTCTCACTCATATACCACAAAACGCAACATATCGTTCACCTGAAATTCAAAATTAAATAATTCAAGCAATGGTTCAAGCAGTACGAAGTTCCATTGTCAAATATATTAATGGATCTGACGTGAAATGGTTTACTCTAATGGAAGATGGGACGAGAGATAAAAATAACCGCGAAAATATTGCATTAGCAATACGTTACTTCAAGGATGGTGTCATCAATGAGTCATTGCTGATGGTTCAGACTACTGAAAACCTTGATGCAGCCACTTTCACGGAATTAACGTTAAATACTCTTACGGAAAATAACATTGACCCCTCTTGTATGCTTAGCCAATGCTATGATGGCGCAAGTGTAATGAATGGGAAAGTTTCAGGAGTTGCGACTAGAATAGAAAATAAATTGGGCCGGAAAATTCCTCACGTCCACTACTATAACCATCGCTTGCACTTAATATTTATTTGCACGTTTATTTTTTGACCAATGCATCATGTTACATGAATTCTTTCATCATGGCAAGATATCTGCCTAATATAGTGGAAAAAGAATTAGCCGACTCCACGAACAACGCTGGTCTGGACATTTGGCAGTTACAAAAGTTGTATATGATAATTATTCATCGATTTTGCAGACTTTAATAGAAATTAAAAATGGCAGATTCAATGGTGATGACGTCGCCAAGATCGGTAAGATTAAGTATCGGTATTAAAAAAGTTATGCTTGATCTGGAATTCCGAATGGCCATGGTTGTGGCCAAAAAAGGCTTATCCATGCTACAACCTGCAGACGCAGCTTTGCAAGCCCGAAGCGCAGGTTTGAAAGACGCTATAACAATCATAAAGTGTGTCGAAGATAAAATTATAAAATTAAGATCAAATCAGATGTATAATCAAATTCTGGAAGAAGCTAAGTCTTTAACAAGCGACGACTGCGGCGAATCTGAAAATAAGATACAGACCTCGAAATAGCAAGTAAAAAAACCAAATCGGATGAATGACTATTTCACATATGGTCCCTCCTGGTCCTCTGCCAAACAAAATATAGAAGAGAATGATGAGCCATTTAAGTCTGAGTATTTCGAAACGTTGGACATACTAATTGCTGAATTACAAAGAAGGTTTTCGGACAACGATGATCTAATCAATTCGATTGCAAGTCTCGACGAGTTGGATGTAGATAAAATGGTTCCACTAAAAAATTTGGGTAAGTTTGGAAAAAAATAATATTTAAAATAACTAGTCATGTTCAATTTACAATTTTAACCTGATTTACAATTTTTTAGGTATGAAAATTCCATCAAGAGAAGAGGCTAGTGTGGTTAAAGCTTACTTGAGTCGTAAAGAGGATAAAATGGAAATTACATTGCAAGTTTTGTACCGGCAACGAGAGGCGTTCAAAGATACATATGAACTTTTTGCGTCTGTGGTGACCATAGCACTTCAGTGTGCGAATCTACGTTTTCAACTTTAACTGCAATTAATAGGCTTTAAAGGCTGTCAATGGTTCACGAGAGAATGGCTGGTATGGTATTTCTGGCCTTTGAAAAAAAATATAATAAAATCAGTTGATCTAAACGAAGTTCTTCGCATTTTTAATAACATGGCGAATCGTAGAATTCAGCTGTTTTAAGTATTTTTATTATTATGTTAATTATTATAATAAGTTTGCAGAATTAATATAATCTGAATGGTATTTTTAGTCGTATCTATTTACTCGTATCACCCCACCCAACAATTAATTATTACCTCACTCTCATTCAGACGTGGATCTCTACATCCAAATCTGGAAGTTCAACCATCTTGTTCGCTTGTTTTTTTTTACTTACGCTCCACCTGTAACCAATGCTGCCCTACCTCAAATTCGACTCTAGCTACAGCCCTGGAAAGATGACAGCTCATGTATTTCTTCACTTTGTAAATGTTCACTACTGGGGCCCTACCTTGAACGCTTATAGCAGTATTATTTCCATCTTGCTAAATGTCTGCCTTTATAAGCAACTTTATTGTATACGTCATAAAGTTGTCTTTCTCGACTGACAATTAGTATTGTTAAAATAGTACTGTTTTAAGAGCTTATGGTAACCCCCCTGTTCACTACAAATTCGAGAACCATGTGTCACATATAAGTTTTGTTTACAGAGAACATTTCATTAAATTTTTTTACATAAATTTAGCTGAGCACGTTCTGGCGTGTTTTCTCGTGATAGGACAGCTTCGGGAATGGCTTCTTCGGGAGCATCTTCAAGTGGATCAATCGGAAAGTCTTCAATAGGCTCAACTGGAGAAACAGGTAAAGAAAGATCTTATACTTCGTCGATGGCTGCTTGACGAGCTTGTTCTGCAACTGTGGTAGTCACCAATTACTACACTCTTACCACTGATGTTGTACGTTGATGCCGGTTGATAAATTATATAGGCTTCTTAATAAATAACGAACTATTGCAGTGTTCAATTATCAATATGCTTTATTTATCCACCACATACTTCACAGTTTAAGTATTACATATAATATTTTATAGCTAACAATTACGATAAGCTTAGCAAATACCGCGCGCGAATGTTCTGTGGCTACAGAGCGACACAGGTAAGATGTACGGAGGTCTGTTGCTAACTGAGGTCTCAGAGGGCGGTGCCAGTGAGTTCACGTGACGGGTGCGTGGACGCATCCATGCAGCTACGGTCTAAATGTATAAGGTGGTAAGTAGAATTTTATCTATTTAATAATTTATTATTTTCAATATATTATTTTATGTTTTAATTTGTTTCAGGTGATGCTACACAACTTGTTCTTGTAATCGGACTGCTTCTTGACGGACGGAGAAACGTTGAGCACGAAGAACACAGGGATAGCATATTTTGTCTTCTGGTGTTATCTATAAAATATAAAGTACGAATTATTTTTGCTATCGTTGTATTCACAGTAGAAATACATTCATTTCAAATATTATTTTACGTAAGAATTTGGAAAAAGCATATAAACGTAGACGTATGAGTGATGTACCTATATTGCAATCTGTATTTTGTGTCCACCCCGCGATTCCTGTATTCTCCTCATTTTGCGTTAAATTATTTTATAACAGCTCACGCATAGACCGGGAATACAGCTTATATAGGCCTATATCACATATTCCTAAATCAAAATCAGCGTTTAGTAGTGTCATGTAATGTAGGTTGCCGAATGCGCGGCGTGTATCATCGCTATAGCTAAGTATACAATGAGACTTATCTACTTAGGGAGGCAATCGGACGTCTACCTAACCTCCATCCTCTGATTCCTAGATTGGGAATATCGTGTATTTATCGACCTACTAAGAAAAGAATAGACGTACTTAAGTGACTCAGATAGATAGGTAGTTAGGAGATATAGTAAGTACCTGTGGTATTTGATTGTTCAAAAACTAAGAAGGTACTAGGTAATTTGGAATTCGCAGTTGATTTGTGTCGGTACCTACACTGATTGCACTTAAAATACCTAGCAAAATATGTGTCCATGTACTCGCACCTAAATTAACACTTGCAACACCAGAGGCATCACTCGCGCGTTGCCAACCCCTTGTTTTAACTATCTTCTTGAAGAGCCTCATTTTGTTGTTCAATGGGAACGCAAACAAAAAGCAAAACCTCGGAAGGCAATCCATTCCACAAGCCAATTGTTCTCGGGATGAAGTTCCTCTAATACCGGACAGTATGTGCCCATTTAGGTTCTACGGTGTGTGGATGAATCCCAAGCCGATGTGATGTAAATAGGTAAGATGTGTTGTACACCTTAAGCAAAACGAAGCCGTGAACTGGTAATTTAGGTACCTTCATTACCAGTTCAGTTCAGAGTAGGTACTCATCATAGGTAGGTACTACCTACGTAATGTGAGTACCTACCTATCATGTATGATGATGATAGATGAATATAAAATCTTAATAATACTCCTCTGCTCAGTTTACATGTCAATAAGTGCTACATATGCCCCGAAAAAACTAGTATGATTGAAAACAGCAACGTTATGTTAAAATAAATAATGTTTGACTTACCTGTCGATTATCTCTATGTATGTGGTGGTAGTATTCGATGATATAACGATGAGCATTCAAGTAATCATCAGTCAAATAGTAAGAACGTATCGGACCTCGAAATCTTCGGCGTGGACCACGAAGAGTACTGACTCCGCAAAAATAACACGTATGACCGACTTCGTCGCCCATCTCATAACAATGAAATTTAACAAAAACAAAAACTTAAAGAAATATTAAAAGCAAAAATAAGCGCGTGCACACAGTGACCAACAAAGTGGCAGACTGAACCACGACTGAACTAACTGAGCTTTGAGCTAACGAGGGGCCTATAGGTCTACGGGGGTAGGGAGGGTAGGCGGGTTGACGGAGAAGCAGAAAGGCGCGTCGTGCTTTAGTTTTACACCCCATTCGACACGGTAATATTATCTATACAGTATTGTAACTCGTCCGTGTCCTTGAAATAAGTGCTTACAGCTACGCGGTGCGTAAGCATGATAGGGCTGTCTGTCATCTGCCTACTTTGAGTTTCTATCTAGTTTTGAGAGATTGTAAATTTATTACTTTTTATTTATTAGCAAAGATACTTAGTAACAATTTAAATATTAATATGATTAAATAAATACTTTGTGAATTAAATAGAAAGTGTTCAATAAAAATGCAAGTCCTTTTTTTGGATTGACAGATTTAATTAAAAAACTATAATTATGTATGTGACTTTATAACAAACCGGTCTTATAAATTTGCGACCGAAAAATATTTGCGCTTTGACTGAGATGTACGAAACGCTTTATTATTATATTTGAGTGTAGAAAAAATCTGCATTCGAATATAAAGCACAACATATTCTACTTGTCACGTTAAATAGCTACTTGTATTTATTTCGAGTAAAAATTCGCGCATTTACTGATTAAAAACCAGCACACCGTCCGTTCGTCACTGCGTTACACGTGCGACTTAAAAGTAAGGTACTCTGTGCCTGAGACTGTAGCATGCCGCGTGCCTGCCCTGATCCGAACGCGTAGGTACAGCTCGAGCGTCGTCCGTTTATATGATGTTGGAATACTGTATAGATAATATTACCATGCCTTCGATCAATTAGGTACGTCATTATTTATTTATTTAAGAGTTTAATGCACACTACCATACAGACAAATATAATATAATAAACAGCGTGGTGGACTTTGACCTAATCACCCTAATCAAGGTAGGTTCGAGCCCCTCGGTGGGGACATGATATGAGCTGTGATGATGATGATGATGATGCGTGCAAAATTGGCGGAAAACCACTAATGGCTCTTTTAAACGCTGCATACCTGTCTAGGCCCTGTAAAGTTGTAGGTAACCTTTAATACTTAGTAAAACTTTAGTTGTTTTTATCTTCGGAATGTGGCACTTAACGAGTTTTTTTTAGAATATTTTTTATTTGTATTGATATTAGCTATGTATCCATTTTTGAAAGAATTATCAGTGAACGCAATTGTGAAAAAAAAACAAATTCACGAACGGTAGGTAAGCCAAAATCTTCATAGCCATTTATTTAAGAATAATGAATATGTCACTTGACTTCTTGCAATAAGCCTACGACATTATGCAAGCACAATTGCTCTAAATTTGGTCATATTTTTTTATCCCTCGACGAAAAAAGAGGGGTGTTAAAAGTCTGATGTGACTGTGTGTCATCTTAAGGGGCCATATACGCTAAAATACGTCAGCAGTTAACTGTTTTTTTCATATAAAGCAACAATGGATCTTGCTGACAAAAATACACAAGATTAACATGAATATGCTTTACTAGACTAGTTTTTCCAAAACACGATTCATTTCACTTTGCTCAATAGAAAAAAATTCAAAAAGTTAACCCTTTTTTGAAAGCTTTTGCTTTCTGTCGACTTCAATTGTGAAAATATCGACACCAGATTTAACATAAACATAGATAAGTACTATACCTAAAAGATAAGTGTTTCAGTTTTTATACTTTTTTTCAAATTACTTTTATAGTGTCAAAAATGGTGATTTGTCGCTTAAGACGTTTACTTTAGAGCGCCATTGTTCATAGTAATCATGGAACGGGGGAGCGCGGTGATTGGCTCTTCTGGCTGACTGAGTATGCGGCCTTAACTTGAACGGATGAAGCCGATTTCCACGAGGATTTTTTTGTTTGACAGCTGACATGAGAGATGGTTCTCAACTGTAGGTTTTGTCGGGGGTTATTACCTATCAGGTAAATTAAATATTATCAATGTTTAATTCAATAATTTTTAATTAACAACACGCATTAGGTAATATTTTACAAAAAAGATCAACCCAAAAACCTACACTACAAGTCTACCTATTCGCCGGACCGGAACATGACAATGTCGTTATGGCGGCAGGAATAGCCAATAGGTAAGGCGGTGGATCCCTAACCGTGGAAGTTGCTGCATAGTAGCCTACCACCAAATTGTACGACCTGACTGGCAGAGAGGCAAATGGTCTATTCTACACCGAAGACTTGGATCAACGCAGGGAAAGTTATACCTAAACTTGCTTCGAAACAGTACCTAATTATTCGGTTTCTTTGAATTTTTTGAAAAAAAAATACCTAAATAAATAGCTGCTCCGAAAAACGGCTGTGTTTTATTAAACCGCTATTGTAATACATTTGTTTTCTTAGAAAAAAAAAAACGACGAGTTGTACTCCGGGAGTGCCGGCAGAAGTGAAAACTTGAATATTAACGTTGTGCATTTTTGGTGTTTTGGAATGGTTAGGGAATAATTTTGCACGAATTGCTTTATCAGCATGAAAGTAGGAACTATCATTAATGTGGTAGAATACAATTTTCATTTATTGCGCTATCGTACACAAACATGACAACACGAACATTCGCGCAAGCGCCTTGCGCCGTCTAAACGAAACAGCAGGCGCAGGCATACATTTTCGCCGCGCAGTAGAAAGAGAAGGGGATACTTCCTCTCCTACACCGCGCAGGCTGTTTACTTTCCATCCGTCTTATAAATTTTCGATCAGGTCTTGACGTGAGTTTACAAGTTTTTACCCATTCCAAAAAAAGGTGCGCAACGCCGATAAAGAAGTTTTCACTTCAAATTCTAGCTTTAGGTGAATACTAGCAGAGATAAGTTAATATAACTTGTCTTTAACATTAGTAATATTATGTGAAGTAGGTAGGTGTAGCGTTTTGAGTAGGTTAAATTTCAAATGTGGCTACTCTATGGAAACTCTGAGAAACACATAGACTTGCTGATATTCTTAGTCACATCCTAATTAACTATACATACCAAACTTTTTTATGAACTACGTTGTAGACAGTTGCGGATTTTTCATAATGTGGGTAATATCACAAATAAGTAAGGGTAACATAAAACCAAAAAAGCTAAGAAAATATGGAGATGTTCCCTTTAGAAATTTTATACCTACTTTATCTTTTGATTTTAATATTTCTACATGATATTCAAGTAGGTATCTACTCAGGTAGGTACTTAATTTGCGTTTTGTTATGTAAGTATTTATAAAAAATACCGAAGTAATGACTTATATAAGATCGCGTTTTAGCTATAAGTTTTAGAAATCATCGTCTTTTATGATTAAAATATTTGCACATGTGTCGATATAATTCAAAATTTTGCAATATTTTAACACACTTGGCTAAACTAAGGTTAGTTTCATTTTAAATCAATAAGACTCAATCATGCGAGAAAAATTACCCCTTTTCAGTAAAAAGCAGCTGTTACCAATGCGACCCTCTTCGGCTTTATTTACCGCAAGCGTTAAACAGCGATAGCAGCTTTATTACCGTAATCAAACCGATTTTTATCAACACAAAAAATGGTAAATTAATGAAAATGACAAATCACGTCACAGCGCAATTAGCACAGTTAAATCGTAAGTACGGGTTGTACTTTTTAATACCAGAAAACCTTTCTTCTTATTTGCTTTCTAAATCTAAAAAAATAAAGAAACATATCTTTGGTAGAAGTTTATTTCACCATCAATTAAGCCTAGAGACAAAACAGACAACATACCGATTACACGTCAAACGTACGGTTATCCAAACATTGTTACGTATCCGTTTACACATAACTATTTGAAAATATACTTTTAGTCAGGCTAAGGTAATTTGATTAAACTATAAACGTAAATTATAAGTGAAAGTTATCTCAATGGAGATAATGACCTAAAATGTTTTTGACTAATAAGCCTTTTATCTATTTTAAATATTGTGATTGAGAAATACAATCTGAAGCATACTCTGTATAATAGACGGAATTGAAATTATAAAACGAAAATGTTGCTTCAAATCTTAAACCTTTAGTAAATTAAAGCTTTTGCTTTGCCATACTATTAAAAATAACATCTGTGAGACAAGATAGCAAACAAATATGGTAAAAGCAAAGCAGAGAGATTCTATTTTGGGTAAAATCTCGCTTGAGTTCATGTTTTTTTTTCATCCCAAGCTTGGGCTTTTTAATATTAATCAGTTTGAGTAATCCGCTTGGGCTAATTTTAACAAGGAGGATAATATTTAGGCTGCAAGTAATTACTGATTTATATTGCAAGCTTTTCGGCCCAACGTGAAATGTCATGTTTGTACCGACAACACCGTCGTAGTTTTGTTGTTAAAAATAGTTCTATTACAAGGAGGTATGGTAAGTCCCCGAGTTTTTAAAACATTCAATAAACACTTCTTACGTTCCTGGTTGATTTTTGTTTAAAACTTCTTTTCATTTAATGATAAAAAGTATAACGTTTCAAATAGTCATGTAGCAAAGATGTCAAAACTTGCAATAAAAAATATACAAGACAAAGCTGAGATTCAAAAAATATCCAAAACACTTAGGTACATTATGTACAATCAAACTCAATTAAGTACAGTTCTTATCCACACTCCCGCGTTGTGTTTAGTTTTTATCAATTGGAATGTAAAACTCGTCTAACATTTTCAGTAGTTCTAGTGCTATAGCTTTACATTACAGCTTTTTATGTAGCGTATCGTTATTTTAAAGCAGCAAGAAAAAAATGAGCGAAATTGTCGAATAGAGTTTTTAAGTCTAAACATTTCTTCGATTTTCTCTCTTTCTGCACATGTGTTATATTTCTACCCGAATAAGTAGGCAGAGGCATAAATAAGGATAACCAATGTAAAAGGTGATAGTTCTTATCCAATCCTAGGCAACGTTGTTTATATTAGAAAATTGAAAAATATATTTTCCTTCTGTTGCTCGTCCCAGAACTTCATGAAGTTAAATCCAACACCGTACCGCTAAAGCCACAGAAGCGAAAAGCAATGTTTTATATATTTTAAATATTCCTCAACTTTACTAAAATTTTATTTAGCATTTGGTGGCTGGTCTAATATACACAATTGCAATATTAATAAAAAAAAGGCAAACGCGACTACTCATATCAATGATGGGATTTACACATTTTTATTATAAATTTAAGAAATACACACAGGTATTTATTTTAAATAAAATTTGCTATCAAAGAGGTTTTGTGAATGAAGTTTCTTTTTATTCTGTAATGTTATCATAGTTAATATTAATATCCATTTAAGACACAACTTATGTCTCAACAAAAAGCGAGATAACCACTTTCCAAATAAAACTTTTTCAAATCTTTTAAGGAATTGTAATTCTCATAGTTTGTGCCGACTTCCTATTATTGTATTTTCTCTTTAAGTTAATTTTTCATTAACCAGATAAGGGGATAATTGGTTGAAACTTGAATTTTGGGGTACTTTACTCTGTGCTTATTAATAAGACGTTAAAATACGGTAATAACATACAAGAATTTGCATTTATGCCATACAATTACCGATTATGAACTATTGAGTATGGGAACTTTTAGTAGTAAGGATATATTTTCCATTCAATTTTCCCAATTTCTAATTCCTGAAGACCATTTTGTAATGTATTAGTAATGTAAAAATATAGGTAAAGTCGTTCTACCACGTTTTATTTAATTGAGGTTGCAATTTACAATTTAGGTATGCGCCATTAAATTTTAGCTGAATATTTTCGGTTCTCTTTGCTACACTACAAATCACTCCAACCATCTTATTGCTATACTTTGAATATTTTGAAATTAATATCTAAATATTATACTAGAACATAAAAACTATTACGTCCTTTACATAAATGATAAAAATTAAAGTAATAATATAATAACTTCTTGTAAGGAATTCATTGTAATTATAAGCTGTTAAGTGCAATAGCTTAAGGTTGAGAGCAATGGGTTAGGTCTTCTAACACAAACGTAAAGTTATTAAAAACTGTATCACAAATCAATCAAATTTTTTGGTTATTATAATTAATAAAGTCTTAAAATAGTCCAAAAGTTTTTATATCGTTTCTATTATTGAACATAAGGGATTCCTATAACTTTTGTAGGTACGTGAAAAAATTACAAAATGTTACTTTAGTGCGGTCTGAACATAGTTTGTGTTAATGCAACATGTAAAAATGTTCTTTTTTGACTGTGGGACGTATGCTACTTTTTTAATGTTGTTGTTTTTATAGTTCTAGACTTACGATCCGATCCGGCGTATATTAGTCCGGTCAATTTAGACCAAAAAATGAGAGTGAAGCTACATAAAGTCTCAACAAGTTGAATTTCAGTGAAATTTTTCAAAACATAATTATAAACAATTTCTGAAAGTTCCCCATCATTCCCCTGTAAGAAAAAAAAATAATTCAAGGTCAAAGGTCAAAAAAATGAGTTTTTCCGCGATTTTCAGCAAACGGTAAGTTTTATCATAAAAGTACCTCAGCCAAAAATTGTAGACCATAAAATTATCTATAAAAATGTATCAATACTTTTTTCTTACGAGCCACCGTTTCTGAGATATAACGATTCAAAAAGTTATAAAAGTGGTTATCGTCATAATATGCACACGTTTCCACGCAACCTATGAGGTAGTATACTTAGCGCGTTTTTTTAACAATTATATTTTGAACAACTTCACAGAAATTCAGCTTGTTGCGACTTTATGTAACTTCGAATGTCTAAATTAATTTGTCTATATACAGTCAGACATTGTACCCGTAGGTATATCAAAATAATAAATATCAATTTTGTAACAAGAGTAACGGTCAATGTTAATAACATATCTAGAAATAAAGATAGGCATTCTAGAGATTTCTTGCTAAGATATTTTTGTTATTCATTGAAAAATAACAGTGGTTACCTGGAATTGATCTAAAATAGAACAATCTCTAATCTTAGATAGGTTATTAATATTGGCCTTATCACATGTGTTACACAAAAAATTGAGTTCTAGTCTATCTCGTCCAAGCGTCCATAAGTCACTTTTTCTTAGTCAGATTATACAATCATACAACATACCCAGTAGTAATTTGTTTATTAAAATAAATCAATAAAAAAATTAATACTATAAATAAAAGGAATAATAAGACAATTTAACAAAGCCATTTCCCCTCGCTGTATTTATCATTCTCTTTACCATCAATATCAAAATTTAAATAAAGTTTTATAGCTATACAAAAAGCTGAACATTTTAGGGTTAGTACACATAACATTCGAAATATTTATTTATTAACTAGCTGTCCCGGCGAACTTCGTTCCACCCTGTCAGGTTGGGAAATAATAAAGTATTATTTTTCCCTTTTTCCCTGCAACTTTCCCGGTTTTTCTTTACATAAGAACCTTCACCTGATAATAACTAAAACAATAAAAAATAATTAGTCAAATCCATCCAGTCTTTAGGAAGTTATGCGCTTACCAACACATTTAGCGATTAATTTTTATATTACAGATGAAATAAACTAAGAAATGTATATTAAGCTGCAACACTATTTGGATCTTCTTCATAGCGATATTATCTAACTTTTAGTTCTTAATCATTAACATATTTTTGACAACGTTATAAGTTATAATGCCAACGCAATACCTAATATCAAACTTTTTAATTCACATATTTAAATAAATTAAAACACTTACATACAGTTGTATTAGGGATAATTAATTTGGTATTATTAGGAACAGCAGCACTAGCTAGTATGTTATGACACAAGAATTCGCCAGCTCATGAGAGAAGACTAATAACATTCATTTTCGTCACTATAAAACTAATTGAAATCTTTCGATTGAGTGTGTACTAGCCTTTATCAATATTCTTCGACATTTATTAATGCGGGTTTCAGGGGTTTGACTAGGATTTTTCACAGAAATGTGCCTTATGCTAAAAACATTAAACAACTATATTAAGACATATTTTGTGCCTCCCCTCCCCGATTTGGCAAGTACCGTAAAAAACAATATGAAGAACTTGCAGTCTCAAATGACCTCTTTCATGGTCGAAATAAATATGTGTGTATTTTTTGGTCAAACTAGACCAAGCTGGAATCGACGATGCTGATGTTGTCCAATTAGTAAACGTTGATTTTTTTTCCAATAAGTTCTATTAATTTTTGAAATTTATGTTTTTTTTTGTTGAAAAAGTTTTTTTTGCTTATGTTAGTAATTATGATTGTATTCTGCAAGAGCACCACAAGTTCCCACATATTGCTCTATTTTCTGAATTCATCACGTCACCATTATGCTATTATGTTGATTAGAGTTTGTAAATATTTTTTTTTAGTTTTTCATACATTTGTACTTCACAGAACTCTACATCAAAATAAGGTTTTACAAAATTTGAAGATATGGTTGTATGGAATCGAAATTTATTGTTTTGCTACGTAAAAATAAGACTTTTAAATTAAATGAATACGAAGCTTTAGTGCCATTCATTAACATAAAATTATAGATCATATTGATTTATAGTTATATATAGAGTTGTGTAGGTATTTATTCGTCCTAGATACGAGTACACATGTTTCGATTTTCTAGTGTAACTTGTAAAAATCGGTAATAAATTTTTTTGACACTTTTCGATAAGGGCACGACACTATTTATGAATCTAAAAAAACGGACAACTTTGCTAATGTCAATTCAGTCTCTGAGATTAAAAAAACAGGCTATAGAAGATTTTACTTCAAAATTAACCTAAACTGGTGGACACCCACTATACTTAGAGATTTAAACACACGGACGGCATTTAAATTACAAGTCAACTAAAAAGTTGTAAGTGCAGTTCACTGAAATTACTGCATTAAAACTGCCTTCAGTGCAGCTTGCAGTCGGCAGCTTGCAGTCGGCGGGCAGTTTTGATTTATTTATAGATGATAGATTAGCTTGATTACAAATAATTAATAATAATAATAATAAAAAAACTACGGGATGATAGAAGGCTAAAATATTAGTTATAAGGATATAACCCTCATGGTCTTTGAGAATGTTTATGCAAATATCAATATTAAAAACTAAGATCGCGAGAAAAGCCATAGCTTATATTGAACAAATATTGTAGAGTATAAACAGAAGCAGAAAGGGGAAATCTTATGAAACACTTCGTAAACTAAACATACCATTAATTATGATAGTAAAAAGTGATTATCAAAAATAATAAATTGTTCCCAATAAACCAAACGTATATAAAAATACATACACGTGCAGTCAGCATCAAGTACAACAATTTTACTCGATTTAATAAAAATAACAACCCGTATAAAAATCGATACAGGCGCAATAGAATTTCGATTCCACACACTGGCCCATCACTTCGCAATATTAAATTACAAATTCGCATTAACGTCAGTGTATTCACTGCACGTTTTCGTAGATGTTGCACGACGTCGAAGTGGTAGTTGCGCATCGACTTTAGCAAGTCCTCTCCAAATTCGCGTATCGGTGATCGTCGGAGACCAGAGGTGACGGCGTCGAAGATGGGGTGCGGTTGGGGGTGAGGGGCGCGCTAGG
>NJDD01006935.1:9246-26086 GCA_002245505.1 Calephelis nemesis
TTAAATTCATTCTGACGTGCACAGACAATTTTCAATTTGCCGCCAAATCGTAAAACAAATGACAAATGAATGAAATGTATACTCAATATTATTGGTAAAGAGTTCTTATTTTCAAAATTTAAACTTATACACATTCTCCGAAGGTTTTGTCATCCATTGGGGCGAGTCGTTGCTAGAACTCTTGAACACACACACACACTGACGCGATTTGTCACTATTTTAATGGGTGAAATCTTAGCCTTCGTTAGGATCCTATCGGCTACCCTACACACTGGAATAGACCACGATAATGTTATGTCAATGGCACTGAAGCTATGGTGGTAGGAATAGATAAGGTGGTGGTATTATTCTGGACGAGCTACTGAACAGTACTCTACCACCTAGTTTTGCATATCAAATTTAATCAAATCGTCTCTATAGTATAGCGGTGGTTGACTACGTGAAGTCCTGGGTTCGATTACCGTGTCGGACAACTCAAAATGTTTATGTGGATGATAGGTTTAGCCACCTATCACATTGTGAGAATAAACCTTCGGTTAGTCGCGGGTGCCCTGGTTATATACTATACCTCCGCCCAAATTTTCGGCGATACAGGCGTAAAGATACTTATTTGATTAAACGTTTCCAGTGTATCAGCAGAAAAATGGATCAACATAGAAGAAGTCCGACCGGGTCAGCCCCTTAAGGATTATCTGCTGATGAAGAAGACCGAAGGCTACTCTGTGGTCGCCGCTGAGCAAACCTCCTCCAGTACACCACTGCAATGTTTCAAATTCCCTAAGAAAACTTTGCTGCTACTGGGGTAATTCTTTTTTTATGTGGCAATTTTGGTTTGGTATCCTGAACTTCTTTCACAGTTTGGCAATAGACAGATTATCAACCGAAGACTGAGCGAAGGGAGGAGTAAAAGTAGAAAAGCAGATGCTGAGTTTCTTAACTTCAAGATGAAAAACAACCAGTATTATCACCAAGATGATGATGAATCTTAAAAGACTAAGTAACTGTTACCAGGGACCCTACCATGAACGCTTATAGCAGTATAACTTCCATCTTTCTAAATGGCCGATTTTATAAGTAACTACGGTATACGTCTTAAGGTTATCTTCCTCCGATGACAATTGGTATTATTGAAATAATACTGTTTTAGGAGCTTATGGTATTTTCGGGTGTTTTGAGAGATAGAAGAGCAGACATGGAGAGAGAAAATATCCGGTAAACATACATTTAAATATCTAAAGACTGCTTCGAGCAAAAAGCGGATAAATGACAGTCAAGGCTACGCTTATTATGACGAAAATATTTAGTTTACACGTTTAAAAAGTACCTACATAACTTTTATCATGGATAATGTAGCAACAATTTTTGTTAATTTTATAAAATAGGTTATATGTTTTTTTTAATGTTTTACTAAGCTCAATAACACAACGTCATACACAAATTATCTGTACAACTCAAATTATGAAGACATTTTTCCGCTGAGGCAACGCATACAATGGATGTTGGTACAAACGGTCTGATGATGGAGCTCGAAGATAGGTGACGTATCTAACATTGAAATGCCTATTGGTAAACCCATGTAGTTTGGACTTGTCAGATTCGTCTTGACTAGATCTGTTCATATTTTTTGATGACAAAAACCTGATGAAGGAAATTCTAGGTGGCTGATGGATCATAGTCTAAAAGTTATTATGTGAAGAGAGGTGTTGTTAGTTGAATGTGTGTGTGTGTGTGTCTGTCTGTTATGAATCGTTTGTCGGGGGTTTATTAAATTTTTTTAATTGTTAAACATTTATTTTAATTTATTAGTTGCAAACACTTAATAGGAATTTTCTTCTTCCAGACATGAAAAAGAAGGAATTCCTTGTGACTTACTGCCGTTCATGGACTTTTGCGTGGAGATCCCTCAACAAGGTGTGATCAGATCTCTCAATGTGCACGTCACGGCAGCTATATTTATTTGGGAATACACCAGGCAGAAAGTTTTAGGAAATAAACTTTGAATATGAGGCGTTGTTTTATTTTACCTACTATAGTTACAATAAAATCCTTTTACTTGTCGTAAATAACATCATATGGTATAGACTTACCTAGTAAGTTCTCCTCAAAACATCTCTTTTTAATAAACTCTTTTTAGTTGGTTACGCGATTAATGGAAGAGTGCAGCAACTTGCACCGCCTAACTTATTCCTGCCACCCGTGGTCGTAACGAGATACGGAAAGAGGGGACAGCTCCCTTCTTCTCACAGTACCTACTGCGATTCTCTGAATGACTGATAATCGTTGAAACGAGATGTATATTTTAAGGGTGGACAAGAAATTTGAACAAAAAATGGTGAAATGGAAAAAGTAAAGTTAAATTATATAAAAATGGTTTAAAAAAATAAAAAGTAAAGTATAAAAGATATTTCTGGCTTCTATATTTTGGTTTAACTTATTTGAGATGCTCATACGACAAAACCATGTATAAAATAACATAGTCGAGGATTTTCTTTATTCGCCCCGCTCTATACAGAATCCTGGCTGTGCCCTTGGTCGTCATTATGAATACCTTGTTTCGTTTCAAAGGGTAGGGTGACGGGTGTACTTGTATAATAGGCCTGCTAACCCGGCCACAGGCCAGCGACGCACATATAACATCAATGGTCTTTAGGGCAATTGTTGTCTCTTGCCATCAGGTGAAAGTGTGCTTGTTTGCTGACCATTGATATATTAGAATACATAGTATAGTTTACTTAGTAGTTTAGATTACTAGTATGCTTAGATATCTTTATATCTATATATTTCTTTCCCCTTGTTGGTTCGGGTCCTCTGGGTAGAATATACTTCCTTTATGGACAGTTAGTTGACTTTTTGGAATATACCATCTGACTCTCTATCTGGCAACTCTTAAACGGCGAGCAGGTTAAATACACAGTACATATAGATTTGTACCTAACTGAGCCTAGCTGACATAATTAAGCGCAGTAAAACTGCAAAAACCGACTCCAACTATTTCATTGAGTACCAACGTCGCGATTTGATACTTTTTTCGAACGATGAAGTGGTTTCGAAATGGTCGCACATAAAATGATGAGGTCGTCAAGTGAAAAATGTATGGTATATATACCTAAAACACTAGTCGGATTGTGATCAACTTAATATGCAGACACCTCGTAACATTATAATACTAACATCTTAAAAAAAGAACATCAAAATCGGTTGGTTTTTGTGGGCGTAATCGCATAAAAAATAATTAAAATCAGTCGAACTGAGAACCACCTCTTTTTTTGAGTCGGTTAAAAATACCTACACTCCATTGAATTTTCTGTTTCTTATTTTAGCATTTACTGTTCTGTAGTGATCGATCTATTGACTTGCAATAACTAAGTAGATACTCTAATGGCGTCGGTTAATCCCAACAAAAGACGAATACGCTTGTAGCATATTTTAAAAAAGATCGTTAAAACAACGTGACTACCATGACGCGACACTCGCTAGTCTACAGCACAGATTACTTAATTGTAGCAAGCTAGTCTACAGCGGCACTGGGAAAACAGCTTGAGAGCCTCGTCGAACTTTTGTAGGTATATTCCATACTGTTTCATATTTATACTGTGTTAAATGGGTCTTTCACAGCAAGACCTACGAATTCAGTGCTTACCGTTGACGTGTTTCGATCCAGACAATAAGGTAACAGATAAACTGACTTTTGCTCGAGGCCTATCCTAGCCTCAAGTTGGCAACGCAACATTACCACTTTGGTGTCTCTAGGAGGCGTGAATTTCTTACCACATGTTTGCTTTCCAATAACATAAAAAAAGACCACTGGCGATCGAGTGCAGTGCCGCGATTTTCCCGGATAGGGATCCACCGCCTTACCTATTGCTATCGCGGTGATGACAACGTCATGTTTAGGTCTGAAAGGTAGAGTCTGTAGACTTTCACATAAGGCCTAACATCTCAGACACAGGATAGTTACGCAACTATTACACATATGGTGTCTATAGGTCATGGTTGTCCATAGGCCATTTTTGTCTATTAGCATCAGGAGAGTCGTGTGGCGGTCCCTGTTCAGTCACTTAAAGAGAAGAAACTGTCAAATGGTGATACTTATTAAAATTTTAGAAAACATTTTAATCATATATTTTTCTCTGATTTACAATAAAATTTAACTATATTTGGCATTAAAGTTATTTTCACTGGTTTAACTTCAAATTCTTCTCTATCTATTTCAAGGTTCACATCGGGTTTTGTCTCTAGTGGTTGTAACTCTACTGTTCTAGCTGGTATGATGTTAATTTGACTATTTTTACCTTTTAAGCGTCTCCAACCTTCGGAAACAAATTCTGTATAGGTATAATGATTTTTACCAATCCCTAATTCCAAGGCAGAGAGACCATCAATTCTTTGAGGATGAACTTTAAATTCACATGTCTTGAAACATAGCTCATTTAAAGTAGCACATTCTGGGTTAATCAATTGTGAAGTAGCCGTCCCTGCAGTTGCTTGTGTGCTAGGTAAAAAGAATGCCCATTTCCTTTTACTTTCTTGTCTTTTTGTCAAGCAATTGCTACAACCATGACAAGGCGGGGAGCATTTAACAGTACCACTACAATTCCAAGTAAGCGAATCTTTATATCCATTAAAAATGTATGAAGCATATTCCCTAAATGGTCCATACATCCAATATTTGTCTTTCTTAGCTTGTATATCCCTAAAAGCTCCCCATTCTATAGATGTAAGAGCATAAATAGGTTTGGATGGTGCTTCATCTTCAGTAACTATTGGTTCAATTTTCATAGCATCCCTCCATACAGTGTTACCTTCAATAATAGCCATACAAGCTTGTATTAACTGTTTGACTTTTTCAACGCCATCACCTCCTGGAAAGAGGCTGTTGCCAAGACTGTTGGTTCGACCTAGTGGAAGTATCCCTACCGGGAATCTGTTTGCATCATCATTTCGTCGTAGTAAACCTAAAAAGATAATAATGTTATGGATAAAGATAAGTTATTAGTAAACTAGTTGTTGCTTGCAACTTGTTACAAATGTGGAAGTGACTTCATCTTTGTAAAAGATATCCTAAATGTTGACCAAAACTATAGCCTACTACTACACAAAATCTGTTAAATAGTTTTTGCAGGAAAAGTGACAAACTAAATGTGCCCTCCTTTTGGGCTCTGTATCCTTTATAAAATACACAGTATTTTTCAAAATACTTAAACTGTTCAACCTGACTAGATATGATTTTTACGACAAAAATATAAACTTATGTTGAATATAAAAACCTAAAAAAAATTATGTTGATAGACAATTTGAAAGAATGGGTTAGCAAAGAAACACACTGACTTAAAATTTCTTTAAAAACTTGTGTCGGTTTTTATGATGAATAAAAATCAGGGGTGTAAGTTTTATGCCTCTATGCATGTGCATGTGTCTGTCCATTTTCAATGTGGATTTTTTGTTTTAAAGCTGGTGTGATTGAGATGGTTCTTAGCTATATTACAACTTTGTTTTGACATATTCAAAACAAAAAAAACAAAACATTACAACTTTGTTTTGAATAAGTCAAAACAAAGTTGTAATGTAATTGAAAATTTTAATTTTATGATTATTTTAGTGCTCTACCTGTCACAGTTTCAGAGAGGGTACCATCACCCCCTGCCACAATGATAGCTTCTGTACCACGGAGTGTCTCTGCAATTTCTTTTGCATTACCCTCTGAAGTTGTTTGAATCACATCTACTTGTAATCCAGCCAAATGTAGCAGTGGTTCACAGTATTTCTCATAATCTCGCTTTGCTTTTCGTTTGTTAGCTACTGGATTTAAAATAACTGTAACCAATGTTGGATTTCTTTCCATTGGAATCAATGCATCACCATATTTAGCTGCTTCTTTACAAGCTGCTCTCATTAAGATATTTATTCTGTTGAATTAAAATAGTTTCAGATTAGCAGTAACAGGATCTTCTGGGACCCTTGTGCAGAATAAACTATCTGTTGCCGTTTCAAGCATTGGTTGAATGAATCATCACCAATTAAGACATCTTCGGGTACAATGCTGTGCAACAACCTGCTTAAGTAGGGACACACCACCTTGATTATTCTTGTCTTCATAATGAGAGTGATCAAATATCAAAGAGACACTATAACTAGGATTTATATTTTATCTTTACATCACAACCCTTTACATGATACTACCATCAAACAAAAGATACAGCAAACATGCAATGTTATCCAAATATATGTAAATAGTTAAATGTTATATTGTGGTAGAATACATAATATTTAGGCTTTAATAATATATCACAGATATACTACAAATAAATTATATCCTATCCTTCCCTTCGTTCTCATCTTATGCAGCTTCTACAAAATATTAATAAAGAGCAAACAATTGGAATTACAATTGTGTACACAACTTTTAGGTTATTTATTGGAAATAATCTACTATTTATTAGATTTCAAACTCTAGATTTCAACTTACTCAAATCTTTCTTTGACTGTAGATGCGCCGTAATAAAGCACAATCGCACCAAATACAGATTTTTTCCAATTGTTTCGAAGAGTCCTAGAAATTTTTGTAATTTTGTCCATTTTTCACAAAATACTGAGAAACTTTTGCCAAATTACTTAAACGATATTCGATACGTAACTACTAACAAACTACAATTTACTTTTTCTTTAACAAGACCGTTTCATTTTTAATTTGCAGCTGTCTATAGAATCTTTGTATAGAATTCTGTAAATCCGAAAATTCTTCTTCTCATCAATGGTCAATGGGTGCACGGTCTTCTTCTTCTTTTGTATATTATACGGCCAAAGAGAATACAATACTAGAAACGGCTTTCAATAGCTGTTTTTCACCAGTTTTTCACCGGGTGCACTGGGGTGCACTGTTTAAAAAGCCTGTTTTTTAATCTCGGACTAAATAATTGACAGATGTATGTAAATGTCAATTTTACAAATAATGATACCTGTCTCCGTAGTGATTATATTCTCTTTGCCTGTCTCGTTTTTGTAGTGATGTATTATGATACCGATTTTTCAAAACGTCAATACATGTCGATTTTCGAAGAAAATAAAACCTAAATTTATATACCACAAGAGAACGTTATTTCAATGAATCTTTTTTTATTTAAGATCGCGCACCTCTGAAATGGTCACGTTGAAACCAACCTTAAAGTAAGCAAATTATATTATGCTTGTATTAATGGCGCTAAGCGAGGAAACTAATACACGGACATACTTGTATAGTTATAATTTAGCTTACATTTAACATACATTTGTAATTTTTTCTCCATGTTGGTCCAGGTCTTCTGTGTAGGATAGATTTTCTGCTGTTATGCCTGGCAGCTCGTAAGAGACGAGTAAGCGAAACTGGTCATTACAAACAGTATAACTGGTGATAGAATGCTGTGCAGCAGCTTGCCCGGGTATCTATTCCTGCCGCCATAGAGATATGGTCTCGTTCCATTCAGAAGAGTAGGACTGTCGATAGACATGCACAAATGGCCCCATAACGACGCACCTACGACAAATGTGATGTCTATACGATTTGGTTATCTCTTACTGTCGGGGGAGCCTCGCGATTGTTTGCTGTCTTTTACCATAAAAACGTTTTTTGTTTTTTAAAATGGATACAAAGCTTGTTCAGAAAAGGGCTTCTTCAAGAACCCCCATAGAGTTGGAAAATTAAAATGGATACGAAGCTTGTTCAGAAAAGGGCTTCTTCAAGAACCTCCATAGAGTTGGAAAGACTGTACCTATTATAGCCCATGTGTTGAAAACCAAGGACAAAGTTTGTCAACCGATTCATAAATTCGAAGACGTTACCAATTAATTTATCTATATATACAAAAAAGGGTCCTACAGACTTTTGATGATGATTATGATAATTAAGTGATGATTGAAATAACTATACTTTTCAGGACTTGCTATATAATTTAAAGTTCTATGATACAAACACTTATGACTCAAACACTGATTAATGATTTATATTAAAAGTATAATAAAATGATTATATGATATTTGATTGATTAGTATTGTATCATGATAAAGGCTAGACGAGCGCCGCGAATGATTAATATGATTTGATCTTAAGGGGCCATATACGCTAAAATACGTCAACAGTTTAATGTTTTTTTTTTCATACAAAGCAATCATTGATCTTAGTCACAAAAATACATAAGATTAACATGAGTATGCTTTATAAGACTAGTGTTTCCTAAACACGATGTCACTTTGCTCAATAGAAAAAAATCAAAAAGTTAACCCTTTTTTAAAAGCAAAACCCAACTGTCTACTTCAATTGTGAAAATATCGACACCAGATTTAACATAAACATAGATAAGTACTATAGGTACCTAAAAGATAAGTGTTTCCGTTTTTATACTTTTGTATTAAATTACTTTTATAGTGTCAAAAATAGTGATTTGTCGCTTAAGACGTTTACTTTAGAGCGCAATATTTTATAGTAATCATGGAACGAGGGAGTGCGGTGATTGGCTCTTCTGGCTGACTGAGTATGGGGCCTTAACATTGATTATAATATTGATTTGATGAGTACGCACGACGCGGAGGTCTGATACGAACTGATGAAAAGTGTGAAAACTATGTAAGTCGCGGTCGGCGGCCGCGACACCAAACTGCTGGTGCTACGTTATGCTAAAGATCAATGTACGATATATAATGTAAGAACAATTTTTTTTGTTGTATTAGTTATTGTCAGAAAAATATTCTTATAATGAGAAAAACCCAGAAAGTTATTGGGAAAGTGAGAATAATAATACTTTACTATTTTTTTCATACATACTGTAAGCAGTTGTTAATCTCAAGCGATATGAAATTCGCTGGATCGGCTACTTATAGATATACAAAGATAACGAATCAGACAATTTTGAATATTCAAGTACCCATTAATTATCTGAATAAAAATTAAAATTAATAGTTATTTAAAAATATAAGGGTAGGCGTAGGGAAGTGACGACCCCACCGCCCGCTGTGGTATGTACCACCAGCGCAATCAGTCAACCGACGAACGGCGGTCAAACCGTTCCAAGGTGGGTGGAAGTAAAATTGTTGACGCAGGACGGGCAGCAGCGTCCTTGTGAAATCTTCCACCCTACTGTTGATCCCCAACTCGCCCGCCAAGCTTGGGAATAATGGCAAAACCCCCCAAATGACAAACTACCAAAACCTTGGACCCCAGTCTCTGGCAACTCCGCTTAGACGAGTCTACGGTGGCGGACTCGGTAAAGGCAGAGCAGGGGGTGCGAAGAATCCCCGGATGGACGCAGGCTACCAGCTGATGAACCTGGCCCTGGTAACGCACAACTGCCGCACGCTCCGGACAGACGAGAAGATCCTGGAGTTGGAAAAGTGTTTAGACAAGTTACGCTTGGACGTTGTGGGATTGTCTGAAGTCCGAAGACAAGGACTCGATAATCCTAAAGTCCGGTAACTTGTTCTACCACCGAGAAGGTGACGCTCTATCCCAGGGCGGTGTCGGGTTTATCGTCCGGAGGTCGCTCATCAACAACGTGGAGGCGATCGGGAGTGTGTCGACAAGGGTGGCGTACCTGATACTCAGTATTACCAAAGGGTATTCGCTGAAGGTCATACAGGTCTAAGCCCGACTTCGGCGCACTTTGACGACGAGGTGGAGGCAATGTACGAGGACATATCAAAAGCCATCCATACCTCCAAAACGCACTACACGGTGGTAATAGGCGACTTCAATGCAAAGTTGGGTAAAAGAGAGAGTGATGAGCTGAAAATGGGGCAATTTGGTGTGGTGGCAAGGGGCCAACGGTTGGCTGAATTTCTGGAGAAGGAAGGACTCTTTATGATGAATTCCTACTTCAAAAAAAAGCCACATCGTAAATGGACCTGGATTAGCCCGGATGGGTCGATAAAAAATGAGATAGACTTAATTTTGTCTACCAGACGCCACATATTCAATGATGTATCTGTGATCAATAGGCTGAAAACCGGTAGTGATCATCGGATGGTAAGAGGCACATTGAATATCAACATGTAGACGATTCCCCAAAATCGGGGAAAATGGCGATTAATATTTAATACTGCTTGTTTACTTTTGTAAGAGAAGGATCTAGTGTTAGTTTAACATAAACTTAGGAACTCTCAGACTGATAAATACAAAAGAGTGATTTCAAACATGAACTTTCAATTTTTTTCTAGGTTCGGTCAATATCACTAAATATTTTTAGTGGTTTTTTTTCAGAATGTCACTGTCATGCAGTACAAATTCAGTAAATCAAGTGAAAATGGGCGTGTTCGGCCGAATTAAGTACTTACTAAACTTAGTAAGCCAGTAAGCATAAAAAAATTAAAGTCTTACAAGCTGACTGTAGCACTTTTCGGCGAGGACAGACTTACTGGCTTGACATAACACAAAACACAGGTTTATGTCATCATATCCCGTACATAAACAATAAGCAAAATGGCGTCGTATATTAAGCCATACTTACTGCGTTAGCACTTATTTTGTGTCCCGGCCGAAAATTTTGTAAGCATTGTAAGTGACTTACAAAATTTTGTAAGTACTTACTTCGGCCGAACACGCCCAATATCACTACGGTGGCAACGCTGTCTATGAACGATTTTTCCACCCAAAAATAACAATGGATAAGTGACAGATGTCAGACAAACTGAAAGTGGCATTGACCTCTAAATATATCCTATTTCTATGGAAAGTGGCATGAAATTTGTTCTTTATATATATTTATTTGTTCTTCATCTATCGAGTGATTAAATGCGTCCGTTGTACCTGTTGTGTGCAAATTATGAATTACCTGTTTTGAGCACATCGTCCGTCAAAGGGTTAGTGTACATGATTAATGCCACTGACCAAGCACTCATGTATAATTCCCGACGCGGACGGGGCAGTCACTTCTTTAAGTAACTCCATAGCAACGAAAAGAGTGTATAGTCCGTTTTATGTTGAAAACCAAAGATGCCAACTGGATTATAAAGTCAAGGATATTACCAATTTCAGTTGGTCGATTAAAAAGTAGATTAAGATTTCGGTAATTTGGATACTCTAAATTAGGTGCAGAGTCAGAAATATAATTTAAAATAGGCATTAGAATTTCTATTTAAATTATCTTTCTTATCTTATTCTTTATGAATTTGGTTGCGTAAAAACATAGATAATGTCATTTATTAACCTACGAGTGTATTGTATTATTTTTTTACAAATTTGTTTTAAGTTTACACCTTTATATTTTTAGAGCAAGATAAAAAATCAATGATCAATTTCCTTAACATTTTCTGATAAGAACACGTTATTATTTACGAATCGTAAAAAACCTGCAATACAGCTAATGCTTATTTATTCTCTGATATTATAAAAACAGGCTATAGTTATTAATACAGGTAACTTAGTCCACAATTTTTTTAAAGCTTAATTGACTGAGTGTTTTAGTAAAATTATTCTTCCTGAATATGGAAGTGGTTTCTAAGAACTTGAGCTCAACATTCCAGGTGTAGCTTTGCTCAGCCTCATCAAATATTGCAATAGGTAGAGGAATGATCACGTAGGTATTTTTTTTTTGCAAGAAATAAGAACATAATTTCACAATATTTTCAAATTTGTAAACAATAAACTTTAAAAAAGGGAGTCCACCTTTTACAATCGTCTTGGAATTTTGAAATGCAATTTGTATCAAGTCATAACATAATATTTTAATGGTTTAAATTATTCAAAATTCTTAAGTAGTCAATGAAAGTCATAATTTGAGTAAAGCGTTGCCTAGTTTATTTTATATTGTACAAAATACCTATAAAACCAATTTTCACTCAATGTATACGTAAAATTGAATAATTACGTAAAAATTACTACCATGTTTCCTCTCGAAGGTGTCAAAAAACCCGCAACACCCTTAGATATTATTCTCAATTAAAATAAAAATTAAATTTACTGTTTTTTTATGATCAATCGCACGAACTAATTTTGAATCATCTTACGTATAATTGAACGCGGCGAAAGACCCCAGAGCCAAGTTGACCCAATACTATACTGAAGATCTCCCTGACATCAGCCTGTACGAGATTAGAATGGCCCTCCGTCACCTTAAAAACAATAAGGCGCCGGGTGAAGACGGAATCACCACCGAGATTCTGAAAGCGGATGGAACTCCAGTACTTAGATTCTTCAGAAGCTCTTCAATTCCGTATTGCTCGGAGGTACTACGCCAGAAGCATGGAACAGAAGCGTGGTGGTCCTTTTCTTTAAAAAGGGCGATAAGACCCTTTAGAAGAATTACAGGCCCATCTCGCTTCTGAGCCATGTTTATAAGCTGTTTTCGAGGGTCATTACGAATCGTCTCGAGCGCAGGTTTGATGACTTCCAGCCACCCGAACAAGCCGGATTCCGAAAATGCTACAGTACCATAGACCACATACATACGCTGCGGCAAATTATACAGAAGACAGAGGAGTATAATTTGCCCTTATGCTTGGCATTTGTGGACTATGAGAAAGCCTTTGACTCGATCGAGACCTGGGCAGTGCTACAGTCTCTCCAGCGGTACCACTTTGACTATCGCTATGTCGAAGTGTTGAGGTGTTTGAACAACAACGCCACTATGTCCGTCCGAGTACAAGATCAGAGCACAGAGGCGATTCCATTGCAGAGAGGTGTAAGACAAGTAGACGTTATATCTCCTAAGCTCTTCACCAACGCAATGGAGGACGCTTTTAAGCTTCTGGAGTGGAAAGGAATGGGCATCAACATCAACGGCGAGTGCATCATTCAGCTTTGATTTGCCAATGACACAGTCATAATGGCGGAATTGCTGGAGGACCGTAGTACAACGGTGGTAGTTTACGGTAGACAGGGTTAAATTCAATTATAGTTATTAAATGTTTATAAATAAATAATTAATCTAGTTATAAATATAAACAATTGGCTTAGAAGTTAAAGCATATATACCTTATTAAATAATATTTTTTATAAATGTTAAAATATTTGCACACCAAAATATGGTAGAATATGTTGATATACTTAAATATTTTTGTAACATCTCATTTACACACATATTTCCGCAAATAAATAATTTTCTTTCTTTCTTTCTTTCTTCTACAATGCTCGAAGACCTCAATCGTGTTTCCTGACAGGTGGGCCTTAAGATGAACATGGACAAGACGAAAATCATGCGGAATGTCCATGTAGCGCCCACCCCAGTGTCAGTTGGGAACGCGATCATCGAAGTTGTCAACGAATATAATGTATACCTAGGACAAACGGTCCAGTTAGGTAGATCCAGCTTCGAGAAAGAGGTGAATCGACGAATCCAACTCGGTTAGGCAGCGTTCGGGAAATTGCGTAGCGTCTTTTCGTCCGAAATACCTTAGTGTCTCAAAACAAAAGTCTTTAACCAGTGTGTGTTACCAGTGATGACCTACGGCACCGAGACGTGGTCTCTTACTGTGGGCCTCATAAACAAGCTCAAGGTTGCACAGCGAGCTATGGAGCGGTCTATGCTCGAGGGTTCCCTGCGAGATCGATTCAGAAATGAGGAGATCCGCAGGCAAACGAAAGTCACCGACGTAGCCAGCCGGGTTAGCAAGCTTAAGTGGCAGCGGGCGGGGCACATAGCGCGGAGAACTGATGGCCGTTGGGGCAGAAAAGTTCTCGAGTGGAGACCACGTACCGGCAAGCGAAGCATAGGACGGCCACCCACGAGATGGATAGACGACCTTATGAGGGTTCGCTGGATGCAGGCCGCTTCCATCCGGTCGAAGTGGAAGTCAACGGGGGAGGCCTATGGTCAGCAGTGGACGTCTTATGGCTGAAATGATGATGATGATTACGTATAATTTGGCAGTTTAGAGCGGTGTGCCAAATCTTATGAAATTTCGATTGTGTGTGAGGTGGCAAAAATTATTTTAAAAACAGTCTAACAAATGCACGTCCTTTTAAACTATGAAATAATATAAATCCGTTTTTTTGGATTTTATTAGGTTTACTTTAGCATGTTTTTCAATATAAAAAGGCAACACTATTACAGATGAATAAAATGACATTTTTCGAATACATCAAAGAGAATGAATACATCAACATTGAAATAAAAATTAACATTTTGTTTAAACAGATTTTACCTCAAAAAAAGTAAATTTAATTTAATTTTTAGTTAATCATTATGAATTCTGATAGGAATAAGTCTTCTGATCTCCCCGAAGGTTGGGTGTTATGCAAATCTAAATCGATTCCGGGTAGGTCTTATTACTTCAACAGAAAAACTGGAAAATCTATCTGGACTCAGCCACAGGTAGGATTACTTAATCCGTTTTGTAATAATACAATTATCTAAATTGCAACCGAAGTATGAAATTCCACAATAGTTAGTTTCTCTTAGATAACATAGTTTGTGTATTTTGAATAATAAAATGAGACCTTCAGATTTTGTAACAGGTATTCAAATTTTGAACAATCCGCTTTCTGACCTCCACGGTACATCTTACACTGATATTTTCAAGAAACTATAGTCAGAGCTAATAGAAGCTACAATTGCTAGTATTGTAATTTCTTTTTTTATAATTAACTCTAGAAATGAGTAGTATTTTTAAAGATTAAAAGCCCACTGAAGAATGATTTTGGAAACTTGTTTAACGAGGCGAACTGGATAAAAGCAAATTAAAAAATAATAAGTACAAAAACAATTTAAAAAAGAAATATTTTTGAATGAATTAAAGAGTATATCTGAGTAAATTTTCCCATATATCTATGTTCAGAACTGGTTCGATTCCCAGGGTGGGCTATTCAAAAATATGACTGAGTGCCCTAGTTGTACCTCTCTACATCTTTAGGGAATGGGTGATCAGATAAAGAATTTAACATTAACAGAGTATAATAGGTCTGGGGTTTTTATTATATTTTCTGTTGGTGTTGGGTCACCCTTGATTTTTTCTGGTGATCTGCCAGTTCCTTACATTTGGTGAGAATATATCTACACAACTGAACCCTTGTAGAGGTACAACCAGGACACCTACAATTTGCTGAAGTCCCACAATGTGTAAGTTGGCAAACATAATTCCAATCAGGCACATACCAATCCTGTGCAACATTGTTTGTATTAGAAAATTTGAAAAATCACATTTCCTTGTTGTTGCTTGACCCGGGGATCAAACCTGGACCCTTCATGAAATTAAGTCCAAAACTGGACATGTAAACCACACCGGCAATTTGTGACAGGGTAATATGGCGTTTTAATTCCAATGAGACATGTGCTACACAAGCTTCATTAGAGGTGTTCCACATTGTTCTTCTTCTTTACATTTTCTACAAGAGTCTCAGCGAGCTTGATTTTTTTTATAATCTCCTTTTATAAATATGGCTTTCTATCGTTTCACAACTTACTTTTCCAATTAATTAATCTTAATCAATTTAATATTTACTTTATAATTTAATTCTTATACATTCATTAGTCACTATGTACAGTCATGTCAGGTCAGGGTATTTAGTAAAGCATTAGCTTTGTTGCTCAAGCTCATCGAATGAGATTTGACAGAAGCAAGGAAATAGACAATACACTTATTTCTTTATGATTATTTTATTTGTGCACTTTCACTGAATAAAATTAATCTAATTCCCACCTAAATTAACCAATTTCACTTAATATTAACACAATATTCAATAATAATGAAAAAATTATGACCATCTTCATTCACAATGGTGCTGAAACACATAAATATAAATTGACACATTCTTTACATGAGGCAACCCTACCTAAAGTTCTCACCTCCTACCACCGAGACCAGATCACAAATAGAGTCTGTATAAAAAACCTGAATTAAATGTCTTACCTTTATATACTTCTTATTATTTGGAAATATATGAATATATCGCTTTATTAATAATAATTATGATTTTATTTTGGTAGGTTGATCTCAAGTCTTTACTGGATGATAAATCCTTAGATAATAAAATAAGTAAGAAGGAGAAGTTTAAAAAACAAGATAAAAGGAAAAAAGATGAATCTTCAAAGAAGTCTACGAAACGGAAAAGTGACGGTTATGAAGATAGCATATCCAAAAAGAGACAAAAGCAGGGTATGTATAATCTGTAGTTAATAACTATCTATCTTTATAATCTATTTCGGCAAAAATCATTAATTTATTTGATGGATGCTTAACATTTATACTATCTGTAAAGTAAATCTATGAAATTGTGATTTAATAAATTACTACATAGTATAAAACAAAGTCGCGTTCTCTGTCCCTTTGTATGCTTAAATCTTTCAAACTACGCAACCGATTTTGATGAGTTTTTTTAAACAGGAAGGTTTATAAGTAATTTTATACACATGCGAAGCTGGGGCGCGCCGCTAGTTTTTAAATAAATGGCATTGTCTTGTTTCTATGACATTCACATGAGCTAAAAGACAAAAAGTAACTTTTGTTAATAAATTTGTTTGTGTGGGTAGATAATAAAATGTTAAATGCAAATTTAGACTAAATACTCCAAGGTTCTACGTGGTATTATAACCTTTATTGTACTGTGGCTCAGACTATAATATAAACTTGAATTTTACTTTATTTTTTGTCTTTATTAATAACAACTAAAATACTGGGTTTGACCTTGAAGTACTTTGGTCCAGTTTAATAATATGACTGTGTTGGAGTACCTCAGAGTTGTTTTTTTTTATGATATTGGAAGGCAAACAAGCAGAAGATAGAAAATTCACGCCGCCTAGAGACACCAAAGGTGGTAATGGTGCGTTGCCAACCTGAGGCCGGGATGTTGGGCCTCGAGCAAAATTAAGCTTACCGGCTACCTTACTCTCCAAACCGGAACACGTCATGACGCTATGGCGGCAGGAATAGGTAAGGCGGT